>CAEFZY010006726.1:0-81722 GCA_903066815.1 Brachyrhaphis roseni
ATATATTTTTTTTTTTTTTTTTTTTCTTTTAATATATTAATATTTTTAAATGACATTTTAATACAAACTCTAGATTGCAGCAGACATGTTTACCTAACTGTACCATGTATGTTACTAAGTCTACCTGTATGTCTCCACCAGCACATTAAAGCCCTAATTTTCCTCCGATGTGACAAATGCAATGATAAGAAACCACAGATATCCCATGGGCTGAGATTTCCAGGAAATAAAAGTACAACAAAAAAAATCTGGGGGTAAAGATAACATTTATTCTTTTTTAAAATACCGCTGCACCTCAGTAAATTAGATTGTCATCAGACGTTAATCTATTTTGTTAAGTGAAAGTATAGCTTCATTACGAGATGAATCTTTATTTTGAGATTTTGCTTTTCTTGGAAACAAATTGTAAGTGTAAATTGACTGTAAGCCACTTGAAATGTGTCATTCTCTACACCGGTGTTGTTTAATTTTTTGTCTTTAGAGTTTTAATTTGAACTAAATAACTAATGAACTCTTTTAATGTGGTATGGTTGTACTGAGAGCTGATTAGAGAGGACTTTGACAAAATAAGTTGGGGTTTGCACATGTCCACTTATGTAGCATGAATCTTTAGACTAGAGCTTCCACCAGGACATGGCAGTCTGAGAGCAGAAGATTGTTTGTGATCAGATGTTCAAGTTTAGTTTGAAATTATAGTTCAAAACTTCACAACTTGGACAAAAAGTATGTTTTGCCATAGGTCTGTTTTGAAAATGAACAACTTCGATATGTTCCTCTTTTCAAACTTAAAGGTTTGGAACTAATGGATGATTTTGGTCAAATTGTTTTCTATGTCAGAGTTCAGAGTGCTAATTTCTATCATGCAAACCTTAAAAGATGCTGGATTGAAGGAGAAACATAAAACCACAAGTGTAAACTTAAATTATTTATCTAAATTTAGAATTTGTTCACAGACTGCAATTTTTGTTGATAAAATTACGAGCCCAGTGTTTAATAAAAAAAAAAGTCTTGCTAACTTTTTGTTAGCTGTGTTGACTTTTCTTCCTACTATGTCAAAACGTTTTTATTCATTTATTTACCTATTTTATTGCTAAGTAAGACTAACTTCAGTAACGTAAGCTCTGAACATTTAGGAGAATAAATATTTTCAAATATCCCTGGCATTTACAAGTTTTTAGAAACAATTCAAAATTTACAGTGTGCTGAAATTAAAAAAAAAAAAAAGTAAAATAGCAACATAAAACAAATTAAGTCCATTTTGCCTAAAACTGACAATCCAACAAGTCACACCTTTGCATCAGATACAGGCGCATAGTAAACTTTTTTTTATTGAGCATTGGTGTGGGGGAAAAATTCTCCTATTAGATCAGCAGATATCCAGAAATACCCTGGTTCTGCAAACCGCTCCCGCCTCAGCACTTGCTGGCCAATGGGAAGGGGAAGCAGGGTGTGTGCACATGCCATATAAGAGAGATGATGCCCAGGTACTGGAGCATTGTACAGGTGAGCACTCCAATTCTCATGTCGCCACTCTTCACTGCCTGAGGATACTACTTCACAGCACCAGACACAGGACCTGACAAAGGTGCAGATACACTTTTGTCATTTTATTTATTTATGTATTTATTGTGTTTTGCTGTCATATGATTGTCTCTTACATCTTAGCGAAGTGTCTGTGAAAGCATCTTTTACTTCCCTTTTTATGAATTTTTTTCTTTGATTCTGTTGTCTAATAAGAGTTTTGTTTCTTGTTTTTTTTTCTAGTTTGTCCTTAAAGCATGCTGACAGAGTTAGAGACGGTGAGTTCAATGCCACCTTTTGCTGTTTTTGTGTTTTAAATACTGTTTGAGTCTTATGTAAAATTTGATCTTTCTCACAGGGGGTGGCTCCTATTCTAGGAGCCACACATCAGTGGTGCCTGAATGTTATCTATGCAGATGAAAACATAAACACTTGCATAAATTTGCCAGTCAAACTAAAACACACATAATCCCAGAGCTAGTAACTGGCTCTTTTCCATGATCCAAACCTTAGCTGGACACAACATGCAACATGGATCTAGTTTGAATTTTCATAATGTTGAGTAAAATTGATCAAAATAAGAATAGATTGTCTTTTGCTTAGAAAACAGGATATTGACACCTTCCTGAAATAATGCCTCATTTTTTTCCCAAATGTGATTTTTATTTATTTACTTATTTTTGCCTAAGACACTTTTGACAAAATCTCTTTTCGCAAAATAAAAAAAGAGTACCTAGGCTATTATTTTTTGAAAGTTGATGACATGGAAATTATTTGTGGAAAAGGTGAGGTCATTTAAAATTTATGAGATAGTGACAAAAGCTTTGAAACAACTAAAATAATGTAAGGTGTTAATACCTGAGGCTATAACTAACAAAAGATCAGCTCCACATGTCACGCAAAATGTTCATAAAAACTCGAGCGTCTGAAATCTTATGTCCTGCTGTGTGACTTTCAGAGGGCTTACGTGCCTGAGGTGAAGCTGGGTGGATGTCGGAGTTCCTGGAGTGGGTTGGCCCCCTCGTCCTGCGCTGAGGTCGACCTCGAGGTCATCGAGGAATACCTGCAGGAGCATTCGCTCGAGGTCCAACCCGCTCACACACCTCCAACATCCATGGCTGCTAACATGGGTCACCAAATGCACGTTCACTCCCATCGGGACTCCAGGATCATAGGTCGGCCGAATGCAGGCAGCGGAGGGGGAATATTTGTTTGCTTTTAGATGTTCTGCCTGACTGAATCTTGTGCCTTTCTCTCCTCAGAGAACAGCTGGTCGGGTCAGCATCCGTATGAGTGGCGCTACGGCTGTCACACTCCAAACAAGGAATACAAGGAGCCAACTCCACATCCAGTCTGGCAGAGTCCACAAGATCAGTGGGTGGGTAAACAGTGTTTGACATCTTATAAAACTCCATGAGAAAAGTCAAGCGTATTCAGTTCACACTTCTTCAGTTGGATTTATTTGTCTTAATTTTATTTTTCGTTCATCCAGGAACACATAGCATACTACGAGCCTACGAGTATATATATTGATTCAGACTCACAGTCAAGCAGTTCCCAGTACCAGGATTACCAAGATTCACCATCACCACCCTCCGACAGAGGGGAGAGGAAGGACAGAAGTTTGCCTCTGGCACCACTATCAGGTAGAACACCTTACAGTGACTACCTCTCAGAACAAAAGCTCGTGACGGAGTGTCTTTGTCCAACTACGCACACAAGATGCGGTCAGGTCAAACCCATTTTATTTCTCTGCTTCCTCTTCAACAGGAAAGAGGAAGGAGCGCCTGTTCCAGTTCCTGTTTGAGATGCTCCAGACTCCATCAATGAGGAGCTGCATCTGGTGGGTCCAGTCCTCCTCTGGGACCTTTCAGTTCTCCTCCCAGAACAAGGAGAGCCTGGCGCAGCTGTGGGGTCGCCGGAAGGGAAACCGCAAGACCATGACCTACCAGAAGATGGCACGGGCACTAAGAAACTACTCACGGACTGGAGAGATCCACAAGGTGAAGAGGAAGCTCACATACCGCTTTGATGAGAAGACACTCAAAGGCCTACAAGGAGACAGCAAATTAGAGTAGCTAGTGTGTCAAAGAGCTCACATCAGAAAATCATTGGATTCATGTGACATATTTTGTGCAGATTCTAACTAAAAGGTATTTTTAATGACAAATAAATACTAAGTATTTGAAAGGCCAGAGCATTAACTACTGACAGTCGGAGCTTTGTATAGATACAGCAGTGGTGTGTCAGAAGACTGAACAAGAAATGATGAAAGTGATATATGCAAATTTCAAGCTGTGAATGAGAGGTCAGCTGGCAAACACCAAGTAAATCTAAAAGATTATGACATGTTCTCTACTTTATAAGTAGAATTTAAATCCGTCTCTTAATAAAAGTTGTTTTTCCTCTGTTTCGTGATTCTGTGTTGCAGGTATTCATAAAAATATGTGCGTGAACGTGCTCTGTGTCAAAATATCTTGCTCAAGATAAAATAAATCGAAAAAGAGCAGAAAAAAGTCAGTTTTTTTCTCTGTCTGTCTACACAAACAAAGATGCCTTGTGAAGAGCAGCTCGTTGAGATAAACATTAATGTGCTTGAAGCAAGCCCACATACACAGACTTACTGTACCAGGGCAGACACAGGCATGTGACTGTAGCCAAAATTCTATGCAAAGCAAGCATGCATTAAAAACCGCCACAGCAAACAGACTTGCTAATCAGTAACATCCAAAAAACACCCTCACAACAATAAACGCACACATGCAAACACGCGCGCACACACACAAAATTGAGCAAAGTGTACAGGCCAAGAATTACTGTCATAAAGTTTCCAATAGCAAACTAACTCAGTTTCTTCATAGAGATTTTCAACCATTTTTCATGTTTCTTTTAAGAATAAGTGTTGTGACTTTTCTTCTGGTGCTACATGCATGAATTTGCAAACCAAAGTACTTTTCTGATCTCACATTGATCATTGATACAATTTTTAGATAGTCACACTTTGTTATATTCCAGTTGTCCTTATCACCTCATATATACTGTGTATATATATATATATATATATATATATATATATATATATATGTGTGTAGGGGTGTGGGGGTGCTTGTGTGTGTGTGAATCAAGATGGTCCACATATATGGACCATCTTCCTGCTAATAGACCAATTTATGGCAGCTTTTTCTGGGTCCTTATTTAAAAATTGTATTTCTAAGAGTTCATGTTACTACACACTTTAACATAGAATAATGTGTTTTTCCACATATTTATTCTTTGAAGTGTTTGTTGCTGACAACTTTTATTTAAGTCTCTTGTGACCTAAAACACATGATTCCCGTTGAAGTCCCAGTAGTGTTTAGCATGCTCCACATGTTTATACTTGAAATGGTAAGACAGAAAATATTTAGATGGCCTCTAATGGTTTCCAAGTCGTTTATGTGATCTTTGGATTTTTTCCCCTTTTTTCCCTAACGTCCTTCTGACTACTGTACCTGGTGTTAAAAAACAGATTGAATATGAGTCACATCAAAATTAAACCCAAGGGAATTCACATTTAATACAAAACATTTATATAGAAAATGTAATGTGTTGTTTTGGACCAAATTGCCAGCTACTGCTAAAATGTGTCAAGTATGTGATTTTAATTAAATCTTTTGTGACATTTGATTTTCCAAACTTTTCACTTGCTAAGTAAAATGAACCTGTTTTCTAGTTTATGCAGACTATTGTTCATATCTTAGTGTAATTACGTTTTCCTATCATTACCTGAACAGAAGGCTGGGACCCACTATGGATCTCAAACCACCAGGTGGGGATTCTTTAAATGATTTCCACTCAAATTAAAACAAATTAAAAATGGGGCAAATTGGACATGCCATTAATGTTACAACACTTAAAAACTAATGAAAATGTACAAATGTGATTGCTTGCCAGTGTGCTCTTGTTTACTTGGTTTACTCGCAGAGTGTGTTTACTTTAAGTGGTGACAGTTGGGAACACAAATCTCTACGTGTCATTTTGTGGTTCAATAGCTGAAAAGTTTGGGAATCACCGACCTAGAAGTCCTCTCCTCTCACGCTCGAGGGATATATTTATCAAAGTTTTGAGGAGGATTTTTGATTTGCTGATGAAATACAGATGGTGTCTCCACGGAGTGTCAGTCAGCTTTCAAGTGTGCACGCATGATCCCATATAAAAGGCCCCTGCTTGTTGTCTTGTGAGCCATTTGCAACCACAATCTGAACAACAAGGAAGAATTATGCTGGACTTTTCTTGCTACTGAATACATTACGCTTGTGCATGAAATATCTTCAAGGATACTATTTGCTGTCAATTTGCAGTGATGGCTGATTGGGCTTGGGTAACTTACACAGTGCTGGAAGTGCTCATTGCTGTGGCATGTTGCCTTGGGAATGTGTTGGTGGTGTGTGCGGTGGCTGTTGGTATCCATGATTGCCTCCGGGAGCCGACTTTCTGCTTCTTGGTGTCCTTGGCTGTTGCTGACTTTTTGGTGGGTGCAGCTGCTGTGCCTCTAGCTGTACTGCTGGATGGCTGGGTGAATTTGACCTCTTACCAGTGCTTGTTCCTCAGCTGTGTCATACTCGTGCTGACAGAGGCCTCCGTCCTCTCACTGCTGGCTATTGCCATTGACCGATACCTGCGGCTGCACATGCCTTTCAGGTAAAGGCGACCTCAGTCTCACTTTATAAGAATTGCCGGAATAATTTTCTCATTGCCTCCCTTTATTTTTTTCTCTCTCTTTTCAGATACAAAGCCATCGTCACTCAGAGGCGCACACTGTTGGCCATGTCCATCTGTTGGATACTTTCTTTTCTACTGGGATTCACCCCTCTGCTTGGATGGCACAATCTCTCTGCCGCTGGCTATTATTCCACCAACACATCTTCTACCTCCCCTAGCTCTTCTCAATGCACCTTCCTCTCAGTTATCTCCCTGCCGTTTATGGTTTATTTCAACTTTCTCGGATGTATCATGGCCCCTCTATTGGTCATGACATTTCTGTACATCATCATCTTCTGGAGCCTGCACAAACGTCTGAAGAGCAGCTGCCCTCAAGCACAGGCCTTGCTGCTCAGGGAGAAGAAGCTGGCCTGCTCACTTGCTCTGGTTCTCACATTATTTGCATTCTGCTGGATCCCTCTGCACCTCATGAACTGTCTTCTGCTCCTCTGGGGACCTCAAGCAGTGACCCAGGGAACACTTTATACAGGTAGGTCAGAGTTGCTTTCCTACTCCTTGCACAGATGTTAAAATGTCTCCACAAATACAACACTGTGATTGCTTACAGCTCCAGACATCAAGTGTCTTAGGGAAATTCACACGCAATAATCTAATGTCACATTAATTTTGGGTTTCGTAATTTATTTTGTTGGAGCTGTCAGTTATATTGCTGATTTTATAAGAACAAGATTGGTTCCACAAGTTAACGTTTATTGTGTGATCCACAGAGGCTCCAAATGATTTCAGTAGGCTTAAACATATCATCGTTAATTAACATCATTATCATAATGTACAGAACATTTCAGCATTAAGGAAACCCAAAGTGCTTTACATAACAGAAACAAAACTCAATACATTGCAGCGGCAAAATAAAGAGAATTTTACAATCCAGCCTAAAACTAATGAGGCTCCAGTTATTATTATTCAAAAGCAACTCTGAACAAATGGGGTTCAGCCTTGCTTTAAAGGAACTCTCAGGATTTTTGCTGTTTTCTGGAAGTTAGTTCCAGATTAGAGGAGCATAATTACTGAATCCTGATTCTACATGTTTGGTTCTAGTTCTTTACATACATTTTGGTCTTTTATTATGTTTCACTGAATGTCTTATAATCTATTTTAACTTTACAAGGACAGTTCCAGTTATTGACCAGGATTGATTTCAGGCAGCAAGTTTCCATTTGCCTGTATAAAAATACACTATTTGTTTGACAAAACTCAACACAATTTAAAAAATTGGAAGGTCCAAGCAACTCAGTAAAGACCTAACAAGAGAATAGTATTTATATTGGTGAAATCTCTTAGTGTCCATTGATGAGCACAACTCTATGCAAATATGATATTACAGTGTTTCACCATTCAAATTTTTACACTCAGAAAAAGGGAGCCAAATAAGAGGTATTATGGTCAAATAAGGCAAAGATTGAGTTGCTTGACCACAGGGACATATGCTTGGAAGAGTCAAGCTGAGGTGATCAAGGCTATGAATAACGTTCCATCTGCAAACAGGTACAGTGGTGGTTGCATCATGTTGTGGGATTGTTTTGTTAATGCATCAAAGTGTGTGAAATAGCAATGAACGAGGACTAACGTTACCTCAAAAAGGAGCAAGAATATTGAAATATGGGACACAAGTAGGCTTTCAACAGGACAATGTACCCCCGAAAATATGATAACTGACTCTGGAATGGACACAGCAGGCTAAGATTAGGAATCCCAAAGCAGCTGCTCAACTCTATTTAAAGACTCCCGTGTATGTTTAAATCCAGGTCCACAGTAGAAAATTAACTGTTTAAATTACTTACAATCCTGCCAAGAATAGTGGTAAAATATCCAGCCAGAAATATGTCATGTGTTTATTGCTGGCCACAAGAAGTAAGCAGTCATTTGAGGTTAAAACAAATATTAGACAAATTGTGGAAGCATTTTTGTGCCTGTACCTAAACCTTTGACCCTGTGAAGATTTGAGAAAATCCAAATTGATTTAAGGCTGTGCATCCAATCTTTGTTTTTAGAAATCCTTGAAGTTGTTTCCTCTATAATTTAGCAGTTCTGGAAGCATATATATTAAATCATTTATATTTGTCATCAATAATATCAACTAAGATATTAAGAAATTAATGTAGACCATCAACAATCAGTTTTTTATGTGAATGACTCAGTTTATAGACCAAACTCACCAACTGTAGTTCCAAAATATTCTTCCAGCCTTATGTATTGCAGAAATTTACTGATTCAGTGACAAACCGATCATTCTGCAGGTATCCTTCTGTCTCACGCCAACTCAGCAGTCAACCCAGTGGTCTACGCTTGTCGCATCCCCAAGATCCAGAAGGCCTACGGTCAAATATGGAAGCATCTCGCATTGAAGCTCAATTGTTTTACCAGAAATGAATCAATTCAGCAAGCTATGACAAGCAACTAGTTTAAGAAATGTAAATGTGTTTGCCGAACCAGAAAAAAGGGCTTGTGTAAGACTTGTTTGTGGTATTTCATCAATCAAATGCATTATTCTATCATTGTACAGCATTGATGATTTCTGCTGTTATTGCATTTAAACATGCAGCATGAAGACTGTTTACAAAGTTCCCCTTGATATGCAGCTTTTGTTTTAATGTTGGCTTTATGTTAGTGACAGCAATTTATTAAAGCTCCACTAGAGGGCACCATACATCAACAAACTCAATGACTGTTGTTCAGACAGAATCAGAGTTGTAGTGTGTGAACGTGTGTTGATGTGAGAGAGTAAAATAACTAACTTCTTAGTTTCTGTGACTTCTGGACAACTGATTTGAGAAGACTAGTTTTATTGAGATGTACATATTTAAAGCATGAAACAACTTTTGGCCACAAAAAAAGCTATAAAATACATATAAATCCTCCTGAAAGACATTTACCTATTCTTTATGCTGTCTGTAAAAAAAAATAAATGAATAAAACACTTCAGCAAAGAGATTGTGTTGAACTGCTCAGTGGACTCCTCAGGGAAGGCAATAGACTGTATAGTTATCACCTCAGCAGGGTGCAGTCCCACCTACCAAACTATACAACCTACTACCTCACCCTGATAGAACCCAAGTCATCACACTGCACATAAACTGATTGAGGAAGTAATAAAAATAACCCTCTATATATATATATTAAATCAATAACTGCATGAATTTTGACAAGGCAACAGTATAGTCCATCTTTAGACGATAGTTGACGACTGGTTGGCTCAGCTGTCTCCTTGGGAAAGACAGTAGATTGTATAGTTATCTGAAAAAGAGGTTAAAGAACCCCACAACTATTCAATCTACTACCTCAGCCCCAAGGACACAATCTATGCTGCATCCACACCAAAGATCCACAAATGTCACTTTCCTGCAAGGATAGAGGAAAAAAAAGAAGAGACAGATAATGTTAATTAAATAATTTTTGAAATTATACTGGATGTAACTTCAACAAATGTTCATCTTCAATGAAATGTTGACAGACATTTCTTTGTGGAACAGAGTGAAACTAATTTCTTGGCGGTTCCTAAAACAGTTTCTTAGAAAATATCAGGTTCTGGGAGCTATTGATGCTTCATGATAAGTTTTCGACAGCCGCAAACTGAGAAAACGATAATCACTACAAAACCAAAGACGGCCAAAGGAGCACCACATGTTCTTACTGATCGGTGTAGCTATTTTGTTGCTAAAGAGAAATTTGTAACTTTGTTCCCGACAGAGTAAGTTACAGATAACTAATTTAATGGTAGACGGACATGCGAAAGTAACCGCTAGTGTGCAAAATCTCAGCAAACAACTCACAAGCTTCCTGAGATTCTGCCATGTGATCCAACGAGGAAAGAAAAAGAGAGAGAGAGTTGTTCGATTCTCTGCCAGGAATCCTTCTCCGGTTTTGCCAAAAGCCGAGCTCATTCCAGCGGGGCTATCCCTGCGTTGGAGTGGCTGCTGCTTCTCAGGCGGAGGTACGCACACACAGATGCCTGCAAAAACGGCTTCCACCAGCTGTCTCTGATTGAATACAAAGCTGGGATTCTGCCCCCCAAAACACGACGAGGAAACACAAAATGGCGTCCTGCAAGGCTTCAGCCATTTTAGGTCTGCTTAAAAACATTATAAGGTCCACCTTGCATGTCGTTCTTTTTTTTGTTTTTTTTTTTCTTCTTCCTTTTCATTCCTGAGCCTGCAATCATCACAATGAAGAGAGAACAGCTTTTCTATCACAAGTTTCAAAGGACGAATCTTGTGCCAAGCAGTGAGCCGAAGCCAACCGACCCAGACGACACACTCAATCACCAATATTGAGGCAGAGGAAACTATTTCTTGTTAGACAGCTGGGCAGTTCACAGAGAAGGGAGTGCTCACATGTGGCACGTTCAGCTAAGATCGGGGTCGAAGCATGCCAACAGATTCAAACGGCAGTAACTGAAGAGTTAATAAGCACCAGACTGAATGCCAGGCCGGGGGCCTCAGAAGACACAGAATAGGTTAGAAGGTGCACCGCTTGCATAAATTAGCATACAGCCGCAACCCCTGAGACTTGGTCCAGACTAGTTTGCAGTTAGTATGCTGTAAACCCCACTAGCCTGATCACAGAAGACCAGACAGGGGGGAAAAAATGAGGCAGGGTGGAGGGGGTGGTGGTGAGGGAACTGGCATGATGCCCACCTCTGCCACAGAGCTAGTAGAAGATCTATGAACTGTGTTTGCTTGCCAAGAACGATCCCCTGACTAGACGGCTTGGAGAGGAACTCAAACAGATTATTTGGGGAAAATTAGTCAAATAAATTGATTCTAAACATTAAATGCTTGTGGGTTAAACTGCCAATAATTGCTGTTCCACTCTAGAAAGGGAAAGGCTAGAAGGTAAGTAAAGGCCGGAGCCTGTCTGTCACGCGAGCTCTTCTGAGACTATAAACATTTTCTAAGCTACATAAGAAAAGGAGGGCATGCCCGGCTCAGCTGAGGCAAATCATTTTCTGTCAGCAGCTACAGAATAAAGCTGTCCGATTGGGCAGCTGGGCAGGGTCTCAGACAAGAGAGAGGGACGAAATGTATAAATCTCATCTGTCCATCTGACTGTCTTTGCATCTGTTGCTGCAGAATAAAAGCTACAAGTCTTCAAGCTTGCATTAGGAGTGAGCAAAGGACCATGAATCTTTGCCCCCTTGCCCTCTGATAACAGCACTCTGCTGTGACAAAGTGAAATGTTGTTCTGCAGACAATTTCCTGTTTCAGCGCAATCATTTGTCTTTAGATGACAGATACAAGTTGTTTTTTTGTTTTTTTTTTAAAAAGCTGCATGACTTACAACTCGTATTCGTTTCTCTTAGGATCTTCTCAGCAGATAGCTTTCCATATCTTCAAAGTCAACAAGTTGCTTTTTGAGTAAAAAAGATTAAAGCTTTGCTTGCAAGCTATGACAATCTGATAGAACAGAAATAAAATCCTGGTAAAAGATTTCTGAAAAGCTCTTGTTGCAAGTCATTTCCATCCCTTTCTTTCCTTTTATTTCATAATTAGAAATGTGTGCTGTTACAATTGGTGCTAAACTAAATTACCTGTTTATCTGCACATTATACAAACTCGAAGATTCAATTAGAATTATTCCTTCTCTCCAAACAGTTTTAAAAAAATGTCTTTGCAATAGAAATACATGCAAAATTCAGTAAATAACATGGTAACAAAGGGCCTTATCTTCCTCTCACGCCCTGGAGGCAGGATTTGTTAAGATTTACTCCTCAACTAATATACAAATGAATTAGTAACCACCTCTCTCTCTCATAAAAAAAAAAAAAACGTGCTCGCAGAAGATTCAGCTGCCAAGAAAACTCCTCAAATTTGGAGTGGATTATTACAGGAAGCAGAGGCAAGGAAATACCTACTGACTTGCCTGGTCCCTTCGTCCACGACACGGGATGAATGCTTGGCACAGAGACGCCACAGAGGAGGAGGAGGAGAAGGAGGAAGAAGGGGGGGACCTGACGATTGGTGCAGGTTCTTGTGTGTGTGTGTTTTTTCCTTCCCACTCTGCCTCTCTCCATCTCTCTCTCTCTCTCTTTCTCTCTGAGCTTTGTGCCAAGAATGGGCAGCGTCTCTGTGCCAGGCAGAATTTCAATAAGGAGTAAGGAGGTGGTGGGCAAAAAAAAAAAAAGGAAAAAGAGGAGGAGGAGGAGGCTCAGTGGGGGAGCTGGTGTTGGCAGAGGAAGCATGCCACACAATAGATGGAAGGATGAAGAAATCTCTCTGTTATAGAAATGCATACGGGTGTCTTGTTTCACACCAGCCAGGTTCTCTGATCTTCTATTTAAAAAAAAATGCTACAGAGAATTTGTCAAACCAGCATATTTCATCTTCCTACCCTTCCAAAGAAGGCCTCACTCCTACACTTAAGAATGAAGGATGCGTGCTCTAAGCCTCCTCCATGCTACCTGGCATGGTGCCCGCTTTGATGTTCTTTATATCCTCATCAACCCGGCTAAACACTCACACGACTCGGGCTCATATGTGTATGTGCATACATGGGTGTAAGGCCATATGCATTTGCTTACACAAAAACAAACAGGCCATTTGCCTCATCTGCATGCATTTAAGGAGCTACTGCTTTACTGGCTAATTTTATTAGATTCTTCCGCATACAACTACATATAATTATACAGATGAAAAAGCTGGACGGAGACATCAGCAAGAGATAAAAACATGACAGTGGGAAGCACATTAGGCCTCCCATAAGGGAGGAAAATTTATAGACTTTCAAGGAAAATATTATATATTGTTAAGCGCTTAGTTCTTCCCAAATACCACAAAAGATTCATGTCGGTTTTGTGGTGTGTTAGTTCAAGCAACCAAAGAAAGAAAAACAAAACTGGAACAACACATGAAAAAAATTATTACAAATATAAATTAGTTGTGACAACAAAAATGTATTCACAACTCTTCTTTCAGTCCAATAATAGTGGCAGGCTTACTAAAACTATAGATGATATATTTAAATATCTTCAGCTTTTTTTTACGCCAGTAAATGATATACAATCATTTTAAAACGTTACAGCCTCAAATCTTCGTCACACATTTCGGCCTATCTAAAGCACTTGGAGTGATCAGAGTTTTTCCAGCTGTAAGGAGTATGAAATAATTGTCCATTGTCCCTGCCACATGTTGCTCTGCACTGCTGGATAGCTGGCTGAAAGATGCCTAATGAACTTTTCACTCACTATGAACAAAAGGCTCCTTTGAACCATCAATGGATAGTTCAAATTAAAGTTGTGATGCCCATCAAAACGTTGGTTTACAGCGACAGTCGACAAGCTTTGACAGCCATGAAGACAGCCTGAGGAATTATCCTGCTAGCATCCTAGTAAGGGTTGCTGCAAAGTCAGAGACTCAATATTATTGGCTGGGCTTCCTGAGACACAAAAGGTCTTACCAATTGTCATAATAAACTGAACTTGCCTGCACTGTTTTATTACCAATCTATTTTAAATGGCTATAAGTGACTTTAAATGTGTTTTAATGATAGAACTGACTATTTATTACCATCTATAAAGCTGGGTTTTTTTTTTTGTAAATTATCTTCATATTACTTTTTTGTGAAGGCTTCTATATAAATGAACTAAATGTTATTGTTGGAGTAATTACTCTGAAAAAAACAGAATAGCAAAGTACAATGTCCTGCAAAATAAATGTAACAGGTATGTTTTCTATTTTGCAGACTGATATTGTGCTTATTGTGTCTGTTTCAATCTAAGCTTACACTAGAACACTAATGTGTTCTAGTGTAAGAACACAATACTCCTGTTTTCTGGGTTTTTTTTTTAATAGAATAAATATTTTATATGTTATCAAGTTGCAGAGAGTTTCTGTTCAGAGTACCATTATTTAGTTTTTGTTTTTCCACTCTAAATGACCTTTGAACCGAAGGTGCACAACTGTCAAGATTTGATACAGGACAGTTTACCAACAATAAAAAGCTCTACAGTAGATGGAGCTACCATTAGCATTGTTCGCAGTAAACCAGTTTTGGTATTATCATAGTGCTTACAAATTATTCATACTTTGTCACGCTACTACATTTTGTTTTTCAAAACAGTCCCCAAAATGCTGGTTTTGTAAATGAAAATTGTTAGTAAGTCTGACAAGAGTTTACGAGCTACATAAACATTTTAAACACAATTTTATTTTTGTCAAACTCAAAGTTGTCTTAAAAAGCGCTAATAACCCAATTTTACACTATTTTTCTGCACGGATCAAAGAGTAATGCCGTCTGTTGCCTGCCAATCAGCTGGTGGAATGAAGGCTAATCCACATTTTTATTGCTGCTAAAGTTGACAAATATGGCAGTTTGGAAATGTTTATGGATGCACAAAAAAACATGGACAGTCCAGGGGTGAGGCTTAACGAGGTCCCACCCATAACCGAACAGATTAAAGTTTAATTTATAATTAAAATTTATGATGTGACATGTTTTAGCTTTAAAACATTGAGCTTATACCATGTGGTATCTTTCACAAAGCTATTATGCCATGAAAATCTCACATCAGCCAGTGTCTATTAATAACTTGGCTTAGTGATAGTTAATTCAAATATCTAGTAAATATACACTAAAATGTTTAAAGTAGGTAAAGGCATATGTCCCAAAAATTAATGAAGAATAAATAGGCATCTAATTATCTGACAAAAGTTTGCTGCTTCTTTAAAAGTTTATTTTAAAAGTCTATTTTAATACTTTAGCCTTCTCCATTTACACTTCCCTTCCTCTCTCAGGGTTTTCAATTTATACATTTTTCCCCCATTTAGATGTGACGTTACCATGGTTTCAAATGTTTCTGATGCCTACTAGTGCTTATCTGACTTGTCATTACACGCATACATGTTAAAGCATTTACAAATTCTATAAACATGCATGCACATGCAGCCTTGATACACATATATATGCATATATATAAAGCACATATACACAGGTATTCCTTTTCAAAACGGGTGTGTGCATTTGCGTGCATGTTTCTGTTGTGTTTTTTTTGTTGTTTTTTTTCAGAAGCGTGCAAAAGTGCAAAGTGGTGTATGTCAGGATGAAACAGCTGCAGCTTCCTGCATGAGAAGAGAAACTTCCTGTTGCCTCGCTGCAAACTGCGGCCGGTCAGCCAAGATATCAGCCAATCAACTGAGCTGAGGCTGAATGCAGGAAGTTAGCCTGACTGCCTCTAGGAGAAAAAAAGCTCAGAAACATTATGAGGCAACACGATAAGTTCATCTGAGGATAAGAGAGGGGCGGGGAAAGAGCTCTCCCACTCCTACCTCTCTCTTTCTGCCTCTCTACTGTAACTCTTGTTCTCTATTTTTCTCAAACTACTTTTTTTAAATGGTCCTCTTATTTCAAGTTACCCAGATGAAAGTGTCTCTTTTATTGATTAGCTAGCATTTGTGAGCATTAGTTTGCAGCCTAAATTATTGCAAAGCCAAGTGAAATAGCAAAGCCTGATGAAAAGAAACTGGCAACAGCTTAACCACGAATTGTGAGGGGCATGTTGAAAGGGTCTGCTCGTGTTTACACGTGGCATGTAGGCGCCATTTTAACGCCAACCCCTATTTAGACATAGATACAGTAAGGTAATAAGATATTCAAATACAGTCTAAACTTTGCATGCCAATACTTCATGATAGTTCGACAAGTAAGTATAGGAAAGCTGTTTGTTAATTCACTTTCTCTGTTCTCTCAAAGTCAAAAGCAACATCTGTATTTGCATGTTTTTAACTTATTCTGGTGTCTGACGTGTTTTGGTGTTCTTAATAGTTAAACATTAATCTCCTGGCTATTTTTAGGAAGTAGACAAACAAACATGACTCTTTGTGTATAAAGGATATTTTTTTCATTATGAAAGCAGATGATCTTTTGCTTTACTGTTAACTAAAAAGAAGAACTTGCAGTCTTTTTGACATACCAGTATCGACTGTTTGCGTGAACTCGTTTTCGTTACTGCCAGTTTCCCTTCAACTGTAACTGTGTCATAGATATTTATAAGTTATCGACTGAGTTAATGTTTCAGGAAAAACACCCGACCTTTAGCAAACTGCCACACCCCTGCACTTCAGACAGATAAAACTAAACGCATGTTTGCAAAAATGCACGTGTCGTTGAGTCTGGTGCCACTTCTCAGTTGTACCATGGAGACAGTGGACACAAGTTTGCAGTGGAATAATTTGCTGGGTCATTATTTTCGTGCTAGCTATCAAAATGGCGGCGAGGAACGAGATTTTCCACTGGTTGTTTAGCGGTTAACTTTTACTGACTGGGGCTGTCTAGCTGAGCCGACCCTCTTGGGTCAGACGTGACCAAGACGGCCTGCCATTCCTAACGCCAGTCTCCAAATAGACACCTGTTCAGCACAGACAACCACAAAGAGACTGTGTATCGTCCTGTCAGAGCCTGCTGGAGCAATGGGGAGGAAGGAGGAAGAGGAGAAAAAGTAAGGAGCAGTAAAAGGATGGTCAGAAGGGAGTTGAACTCTCGGCTTAAGGAAAAGTTTCTCTTGCTACGTCCATTTAGCCAAAATGGTGTCGAGCACGGTGCGGCGTGGCAACCAGTGACGGCAAACACGTTTTACGGGAGGAAGACCATGATGGAGAACAGAGAAGAAGGTGAGAGATAACTGCAGGAGATACGTCGCAGGACAGTAAGTAAGACGAGAAGAGGTTGTCGCAGGGATCGAGGCAAAAAAATAAAAAATAAAAATACCTGAGGCCTGTATGTGGTGAGGCGGGCGGGCGGATGGGCTGGCTGGGCCGGACGACTGGCTGAAAAGAGGGCCGTGATGGCGGGAAGAAGGGAAGCGAGAGGAGTAGAGCGCACCCTCTGAGAGCTACACCCCTTTCCCACAATCCCCTCCTACTGGCGTGAGTACGTCCGTCCGTACAGAGAGTAACAGAGGGACGTCTGCTCTTACACAGCCATGTAACCAAAAAATAAAAAATGCACAAATCAGAATATCAAACACTGTGTACACAGCAAGGAGGAGAAGAGCTTAAAAGTCAAAGACCCACCTTACTTGCAGCTGCGTGTCACCAAAGCAGAGTCTAACTTGGGAACAGACACATACAGAAAGAGAGCGAGGACAGACCAAAACACAAACACACACATGATCAATTCGCCAGCTTTTGGTTCGCCCTCTGCTCTGCCCCGTGATGCGATTGCCTCGGTCTCCCTGCCCACTTTGGCACCTCTGCCAAGAGGGAAGCGGAGAAATGGGAGGGCGGAATCGGGCGGCGGGGGGTTGCGTTGAGGGGAGGACATTGAAGAAGGAAGGGAGGGGACATGCTGTAGTGAGAGGAGGAAGAGAGAGAAGGAGGAGTTAAGAAAGACAGTGTGCCACGAAAAAAAAAAAAGAAGAAAAGGAGAGGGAGAGGAACCATGAACTGTCATGAGCAGACACAGTGACACAAAGCAGCGAGCCAGCAGCGAGGAGAACTTGCGGACATTTGCATGTTAATCATCCGACATCAGAAAGCACGTGGGGAGCAACACCAGCGCGTCCAGACACTTCTGCCGTCTTGCTGCATCTCAACACATTTTCACAGTCAGGAAATTAAAATAAATAGGACAGAATACTCTGATCAGTCTCTGTCCAGAGCCTCAGTTCTGCCCACTTCTTTCAGTCTCTCTCCTCCATCTGAGCCCAGAAGAGAGGGGGAGGAATTTCGAGGTGTTCGAGAAATTGAATTGGTGGGCAAGCAGGAAGGATATTCTGAGGAATTTCACTTTTTTTCCCCCACTTCTTCTTTTGGTCCTTGACAAATTCCTAGATCTCGGTTTCTATTCCTCCATCAATATGAGTGGAATAGCAATCAGCCCTCTGAAGATACTGTATTATGTCAATCATTAAAAGAGGAAATCGGTTTACTCATACATGCCCAACCTCATCTATTGCAGCCAATCACTGGTGTTTGAGCTGCTGTCCCGAGACAAGCCAACCAATCAGAGCTCACCTCTGAGCTTTTATCATTTTGAAGATGCTGGAGTCAATTTTAAAATAAAAGTCAGTATTTTTAAAAATTTTAATATATTTTTTCTAACTTACTATTGAGAATTTGAAGAGAAAAAAGGAAATCTTGCTTCCATAAAACATAGAACGGCTAATTCCTTATTGCAGCTGCTGGATAAATAGTCCTAGAAATGAACTGAACAAGATGCAAGCACAGTATTGGAAGGCTTCCCCTTGTCTTGGATTGCTCACTGCAGAAACAAAACCCTACCATCCAAGTCCAGCTTCTTTACTTAAAGTCCACAAGACTTTTCTGGAAGATAGCACAAAGGCCACGCACACACATTCATACTGTACACACACGCAAACACATGTGGCGTGAACGAACCGGTTCTTCCGTGGAAGCAGAGATTCAGCCAGCAGGTTGGACAGCCCCTCGACATGACGTCACGTCTCCTTTGTTGTTTATGAATTTATTTCTCTCCTCAGCTGAACCCTCTGAACCCAAGGTCCCACCCCAATCCAAACCCCTTAGACAGCTCCCTCCACCCCAACACACACCCTCCTATATACACTCCCCTTCCCAGTCCTGTCCTTGAGCCCTACTTTTACCCCCCCACCCCTGCCAATAAAGAAGAGCAAATATAGTTTGGCTTCAACAAGAAATAAGAAGGCAGAAGGAGAGACGGACACAGTGATTAAAAAAAAAGGGCCCAGATGTCTGTCTCACTTTTCTTCTTCTTTTCTGTTTCGATTGCTCCCTGTGTCTCTTCCTGCTCGGCTTGTAAAAGTTTCAGCTGCACGGCAGGCCGGCCTCTTTTGGCACCTCTCCAGCTCTCGACTTCGCTGTCCCCCAGCCAGAAAGAGAAGGAAGGGAGGACAAATATAGTCACAGCTAAACTGTTCTGAAACGCTGCACGGGCAGATGTGCACTGGGAGCACAGCTATCGTTTGACTTTAACTAACACACGCACGCACACGCGAGAAGAAAGTGTTCGTCTTTGATGAGGGAAAGATGAGCGTGTGGAGTTTGTAAGAGCTGTCCCACCATCTGTGATGTCTGTAAATGACTCTGATAGCTGCATGTGATAACAATGTGTTTTAGTGCTCACACCCAGTTCATACAGGGACACGTTCCCAGTCTTGTGTTTCCTGGTACCAAGTCAAATTTGCACGAAAAATTATATTTTCTGGATCTTTAAATAGCTATATTTATTTGAATTCAATATTATTCTTGGATTTCTAGTAATCATTTGACAACTAAAAATATAAATATCAAAATACAGGTGCACACTACCAAGTACTCAGGCATGTTTGTTACCGATATGCTGAACCCTACTTGGTGATAGATAGTTACGTGTTGTACTGTGATACTGTGGTAAAGTTTTCTTTTCCTTTTAGGGTGAGCTCCGGCTCTTTCACTTAAATCCAGTTTATTTATATAGCTCCAAACCCAATTCACGGCACATTACAAGACAAAGTCCACTTCATATCTAGAAATGTGTTATCAGATTAAACCAACACAATCCAACTGTAGATAGACGGATTTAAATTCATTTACAAACATTCCAGCTTAACCCGCAGCTCCAATACAATTCAGGCAAATTCACTGGGATATAATCTAACTCTGTACACTTTCAGAAGTGCAGGGGCTGAAAAGGGGAGAAGAAAATAAGACAGAAAAAATAGCATGGCCTTCTTTATTACGTATTAGCTGGACCGTAATTAATTATTCATTCCCATTTAAAAGTACAGCATAAACCATAAAAAGATGCCACTTTATTGTCACCTATGGTAAGTCAAAGAAGGAATATCAGGGATGCAACAAACAAACTCTGGTAACTGTTAGTCTTTGAAAAATGAGTCAATAAACGGCCATAGGTCAAGAATGGGATCTGGGACAGATGAGTTGAGGACTCACAAATTTGCTCTGATCCACTTGCGGCCCTCAACTTTTCATATTCACATATCAATAAGGTTTCAGTGAGATTGAGATTATTGAAATGTAACCTTTTTTGCTGTCACATGTCGGGGTGTGTATGCATGTCTGCAGTTTGAATGTACTCAAATGCGAGGTTTTAATTTGTTTACTAAATAAATAATTTGATAAATAAACAAAATCTAACATAGAGAATTCGAAACAACAAGCATTTACATATTAGACCGTGAATGCTACGACCTTTATATCAAATCTTGGTGTTTGCAAACGTTAAATCAAAAAGCAAGACTTCCTTTATAAACGGCGTCTACTTACCTTGCTGTGGTGGTTTGCTGCCGTAGGAAGAAAAAACGACGAGGATTTAAGCACCAACTGAGCACAAAAAAGAAGACGTCAAAATAGGTTTACGTAGAAGCGGTTCAACGGGTGTTCTGTTTTCTCCTTGTTATTGGTTCACCGACACAGACAGATAAATGAAACTGTTTTTATAACGAATGTCACCAACTAAAAGAAAAAGTAATCATTTTTCTCGGATTAAACTCAAACGTACCAGACGCGTGTCGTTTTGGTTATTCAAAAACAAACAAGCAAATATTAGAACTTTACATTGTACCTTGGTTGGTTAAAGGTCTTGGTGAATGTAGAAGATGAAGTATGCCACCCAGTGGCTAAGGTATGTAAATGCAGGTTGTAACATAGTGTTATATTGTAACAACAATTAATTCATTCATTCATTAACAGTTAACAATTATACTCCAATATGAATTAAGTATGAATTGATTCTGATTCTACGGAAAATTATGCTTTCACTTTAATTTAAAAAACTGAAATAAAAATGTTCAAACTAGGTTCACACAACTTAAAAAATTGGATATAACATAAATGTGGACCAATAGGTATTGAATTACACTTCTCTTTAGTGATATTATGAATACTGACGCTATAATTTTCTATTTTTTAAGTTGCTTTCTATTGTTGTCATCAAATGACCAAACAGTACTCACCAAATGAAGTATTTTACAGCAAATGGGCAGAAAAGGAGTTGAATAAAAGCAACATGATGCCCATTTAACCCTCTCTTCCTTTTATGTCTGAAAAAGTGTACTTTAATAGAAAATAAATTAAAAATCCCTCACCTTAAAACTACTTAACATTTTCAAGGTACATACACAAGTGGGATTTTACTAGAAAAGAGCAAGCCACAGCTTTTTCTTGTGCAGTTCTGGAAAGTTAATCGGGCATATTTTAAAGGAATACTTCAACTATATAGGTGTGTTTTAAGACCTGAAGAACCTTGCTTCCTGGAATTGTCTGAAAAGGCAAGTTCAGTTTCAGACAAGCTTCGACATGTCAGCCACCAGCAGAGTCAAGCTTATTTTATGAACTATGTCTTGGTTTGTCAACAATGTGATTCATTCCTTATTAATGAAGCATTTTTGAAACCCAGCTTAATAAGTAAATGTGCACCATTGTGGCACAAATGCCCGTTATTTGACAAAATTATTCATGCGCCCGTACAAATGATTGATTTCAGTTGTGCCAATCCCTTTCCCAGAAGGGCAGAGCTCAAACTGTGGCAGTGACATCATAGTGGCACTTCAGTCACTACCAAATATTCTTCGAAGCTAATGGGAAGGACAGCAACTCAGCCACAAAGTGATGAGCCACATAGAGTCAAAGAATAGGGTCAGCAGCTTCTGGGGACGGTTTATTTCAGTTCCAGCATAAGCTTATACCACTGTTCAAGCAAGATTTTTATGGAAAAACTTAACTTGACCTCAACACTAAACACCTCTGATATAAATGAATGTGGAGACTGTTAGCAAAGAATTAACCTAACGTTAGTTAAAAAGTTATTATTCACACTTTAAAAGGTGCAGAAATTACTAAAGATTAACATATTCACAGGCTATTGCCAAGTTTGATTAAAGGATTCTAGCCAGTCACTTTTTACACCCCAAAGTTACAAGTTACATTAACATTAAGGACACATGCAAGGTTCATATAGGGGTTTGGAACGTTAATGTTGCATATTCTGCACCAAATCACTTTGACTAACCCTAGTCAAATGAAAAAGCTTAAGAAAATATATACCTATGTTTATAATCAGCAGCCAGCTCAGGATAAGCGGGTTTAAGGCTCCACTCAGTGACTCAGTGGCTATTATAATTAATACTACTTCCTTTCCTAAGTTAAAAATGTCTTGACTGGTCACCACTGAGTGACTGGAAATCCATGTCAGATGAATAATCTCTCATACATCACATTAATATAATTAAAGCTTTGTGTTTCCTATAAAACAACAACAGAGGACTTAGTCTCCAAACACATGATAATTTAAAATAACCCTAAATAAATATTCAGCTTGGGGCTAAACATTTAGTTTTCAAACAAAATAGTTCCAAATTTAATATTTATTGGGGAACTAAACATTTATTTTACAAACTAACTTTCTAAATAGTTTTTAATTTGAAAGTTAAATATTTAGCTGGTGAATTAAATATTTCGTTTGGAACTCAGACATTAATAAATGTATGAATAACATGGTGAAAATATGACTTTAAAAAATTAACGCCCACATTTTGTCTTTTTGCCATTACATAAATCATTTATTTCAATAGGTTTACATATTTGCTTTGTTGCTTCTAAGAATACCAATTTTATTACCATTACAAAAATAAATAAAAAAAGTAAATAAATAAATAAATAAAATACAAACATAACTACCAACTAATGGCAGAAATTTCTGCAGTGGAAAGGTTTGACATATGGACACAATAGAATAGATAGATAGATAAATCTTTATTTCATTGTCACAAGAACAACGAAATTCAAGGGTGCCATCAGTCAGTGCACACTGTCCCACAATTCACACACAATGCAAGAAACAAACAGCCGATACACATCATCCATGATGATTAATGGTTATTTTTGATTGAATTTAGTTTTGTTATTGCTATCGGGTAAAAACTGCCTCTAAGACAATGAAGGAATGCAGGCATTCCACAAGGAATAAAGGAAGGAAGGAAGAAATAAAGAAGAGAGGAAAGAAGGATGGTTGAGATGACATAATTAAAGGCTGATGTAAGGAAGAGGAGAATGAAGGACGTAAATAAGTCAGGAAAGACACGGAGCAATTAAAAGTAAGAGAAAAGGCAGAAAAGAATGGAAAGTAGGAAGGAAATGAGGAGGAGACACAAGAAATGAAGTGAGGTAAGAGACACCAAAGGGGCAGGGGGCACATAGTAGGAAGGATAGAATGTTAACATATTTACACAATGGATGACTAAAGATACTAAAACCATTTCATACACTGATTTTCTCTTTCCATAACGACCCAGACCTTGAAAACATTGAAATCACATTTCATATTTGCTCTAGACTACATTGGGACTTTGTCCAAAGTTTGGCTGATTTATTGACTAATCTGAAGTGACAGATGGAGATGTCAATCAAAACACATTTTCCTGAATGGTCAGTTTATGGAATTTGATTTCTGGCTCTTAAATTTTGCTAAATACACACACTGCCCCTTTAAAAACTTAGACCGGCTGCTGTTGCTCCTCCACCATCAAAAGTTATTAATGTGCGCTTTCTTTATGACTAATCCAAGCAGGAAATTTGCAGTGGGTATGCCACCAGTCTCCCTCTGCAGAAGTCATCTCTAATCAGGAGTCTCCCATTCCGTCATGGGAGGAGTTTGCGCTGGAAGCCACAAAACTTTTGCGTGTCGTGTGTTTTCGACGCCACGCCTCTGCGCGTTTTCTTTCCGAGCCCTGATTTCATACCAAATTTATAAAATACATTCCACCTTTTCTATTCTATTGTTCTTACTGTTGAAGTTTCGGAGCCAGTATTGTGCAGAAACAGGGTCTTACGGGGGAGAAGTAGTTTGTCCCTGGAAGAGCAGAGCGCGGAAGCCGTTGCGAGGTGAGTGCAGCTCCCAGATATCCTTCTTTGTTGTGTGCTGCAACTTTTTCATGCCGCAGCAGCTGCTTCGCCTTTGCTGGAAGTTTTGGGATATTTGACATATTTAGCATTTTCCCGCCGCGGATTTGCTGAATCAGAGTCCCGTGTGCTTAACAGACAGTAGGTCTCGTTTGCGATAAGCCATTATCGCCCGTAGCTAATCACTTTTAAACGTCCTCGAGACTTAGTTTGCAGTTTGTTACGGTTTGATTAGCCCCTAAGCTAACAAACTAGCATAGCACTTCGAAGGAGTTAGCAACTTCAGCTTACTCAATAGAAAACTTAACAGTGATATTTTCTGCACTGTAACACAATTATGGGTTGTTTGTGACCTTTTAGGGCAGATGTAATGTGTATGTTTCCTTCTTCTGAGTTTTGCCAACTTACATTTCGCTAAACGGCTTTATTTTCCCTCTCCATGCTAGCTGCTGTTGTTGGGAAAGTTTCGCTACTATGTGAGTATATCAAGCCACGACAGAAACTGCGCTTGATTTCCATTTTCGTTACGCTGTGATCTGTGGTTGGTAAAGGCTCGATGATCAGATTCTACAAGGTTTGTCGCGGCGCTCATCTGAAGTTGCCGATGAAATCTGTGATGAAACAGAGCTTGAGTAATCATGTCCCCCCGCAACCCCCCGCTGCTTCCATTGGTGCAGAAGGCTGCCCGTACCGTGCATGTGTCCTTTCAAAGTTTGCTGAGCTCATAGTTTTATTTAGCTCAGTGCTTTACTGGGTCCTCGCTGCACTGAACAGCTGACCTTTTGGCCACTGGGAGCTATAATGAAAACGACAGAACCACATGTGCCTCCTGACCATAATGCCACATTCGCTTCCACTGCCTTTTGTAGATATTCAGGTTGTAATGCTTCAGATTAGCGCACGTACAAATCTACGGAAGAGGATTAGGGCCACCGAAAAAAATAAAAAATTCTGAAAAAAAAAGTCAGAATTCTGAGATTAAGTCAGAATTCTGAGATTAAAGTCAGATTTTTTTTTTTTTTTTTCGGCGGCCCTAATCCTCTTTCTTTCAATTCAGCTGTTAAAAAAAATACTGCTGTTTAGTGCTGCACTGTTTTCTTTAAAGCCTGACACCATTCTGATTTTTTTTTTTTTTCTCCTAAGAGGTAAATCAGTCAAAAGATTTTAAAAAGTGATTTAATTTCTTTAGGTAGCAGTTTTCAATCAAGCAGACAAAACAAAAATGAAATTTCTTTGTTTTTTATGATTTTTCTATTTATGTCAAATTTTGCATGCTTTTGATATATTGATCAAAAAACGGGCAGAACTTTTTCAGAGCCGATCAAATTAACATTGGCTATTATTGAGCTGTGGCTTATTGATTAGTGCATCTCTATAAAGTTTATAGTTAGCTGGTAAAATAAACTATCTTATGTATGCTATGGCTAAATTTGAAATTGTTGAATGCTGAATGTTAAAGGGCGGTAAAAGATTAAGCCATTAACTTATTTAAGCAATGGTTGCTCAGTTAATGACAAAATCACAATATTTCACATAGTCAGACATAAGCCTGTTACAATAAGCAATAAATTAATTAATTGCATGGTACATTAAAGAGGGCTTGAAAAGTTTTGCTTGTCTTTTTCTACCAAAGACAGGAAGACAAAATGTCTTCAAGAGCAATTTTGTTTAATAATTCATTTTATTTGTTGTTTTGGGTGTTTTTGTTTGTATATTTTGGATATTTAAAGTGTCTTCTCATCCCATTGTTAATTTTTTTTGTTAGAAATTACAATGTATTAATCTTTGAGAGGGTGTATTGGAGCTTAATCGTCAATAGAAAGAGAAACAAGGATTCATGTGAAACATCTTCGGAGCCGCTTGCGTATCACATATTAAATCTTTTTAATGCATTCATTCAGTTATGTCTGATCGCTGTGGAAACAATTCGACCCTTTCAGCAGAGGCTGAATCTGGGAAGTCTGTATAGTGTGAGCACAGCAGGGGAAGTTCAGAGACCACACTGATGGTCTGGGGTTGTTTTGTGGTTGGGATCATTTTTGCACCAATCTGGAAAGCATTACACGTCCAGCAGCTTTCACATTGTAAATGTGTCTGTATTCAAAGGAGACTTGGGGCATCCTTATGACGAGAGAGTGTAATTTATTTCAAACAGTTTTCTCTAGGACGACTATCTGAACAAAATCTGGTTTTGTCACTATTTATTGAGTTAGAATTTGTCTTTTTTTCTAATTTCATTAGCCATAATAATTCAGTGTGGAAACATTGTTAATACGTCTGCACTTCCTGAACATTGTAGTAAAGCATCACTGAGTGGTTATCCTGAAGTTGTTTTGCTTTTTAGGTCTTGGCAGGGCAAGATTATTTGTGTAGCACATGTCAACAACAAGGCAGTTCAAAGTGCAAAACATAAAAAAATTAGTTTATTTCAGTGGCAAACTAAAGGGAAAGAAAGAAAAGTTGGACTACAGATGCTTCATGTAATATTATAAGCAAATGGGTTTCAGGACAGTTTTCTGAAGGTTAATTCCAGATTAGTGGAGCATAAAAACTGAATGCTGCTTCTGTGTTTGGTTCTGATTCTGGTGATGCAGAGTAGATTTGAACCAGAAGACTTGCTGGAAGGTTGCTATGACGGCATGTCTTAAATGCATTTTGGTGCAAACTAAACCGTTCCATGATTTTATTTTTAAAGTCTAGTCTTCATGCCCTACTTTCTTTCGGTTAGTTCTCACTAAGGAAATAGCAAATAACTTTAGATGAAACCGATTTTACTCACAGTGAAGTTTGAAAGTATTTGCAGCCCCTCAAGACATTTGTCGTACTTGTTAATGTCGTATCTTATCATCCGTCTATTTAACTGACCCTCCTGCGAGGATTCATCCAACAGGCTACCCATCTAAAAGGTTTTGTTTACTTGCACGCAAATGTGTGTGCTGCTGACCTTAACCCTGATGTTTATAAATTACCAACATTTCCAAATCCAGCAGTTTCCTTGATAGAGGTTCAAAGCACAATCCAATAAAACAGAGCAACTTCCGCACACTCCTTCCAGCCTTTCTGTTACTCTCTGAAAGAACTGCTCTCTCTTTCCTGGCCTGAACGAACCACAGACATGCCTGAACGTGTAGCACGTGACACCACTTCCTTTTAAATGGTTTCTTACATCTCTTTACTTCTTTTGACTTCATTTTTAAACACCCCACTGATACGGAATATTAACTGTGAGTCTTTGAAATTGGAAATGCGTTGTAAGAGCATACGTATGGTGCCTTCACTGACCAAAATGAAGATCAGATTTTTAAGTTTCTGAGTGATTGCTCAACACTCAGGTCCAGTCAAGCTAAAAATCGTCCAGTTTGGTCAACAATTTATTTCTCATTTCATTTATAACTAAAACATGCACTGACACAGACATAGGGGTTACACTCCAACAAGCAGAGATTGATTACAATAATCATTAGCTTATTGAATGTTCAGAAAATATTGACAGAGTAGACTGCTAACCATCACAATCATTAGTTAAATTTAGAGTAGGTTAAGTTAGACATGATCTAAAAAAAAGTCAGCAAGCCCTGTTATAGTTACTGGATGTGATTTTGAACCACATAGTGTTTGTTTCAACAAACCAAACCAATAATAATATGTTTGGACTTATTAAGCCTCATCAAATTTCAAACAGTTTTCTCCAAATTATTAAGCTCACAAGTTTTTGCGTTTTTTCCTTTCTTTATGCAGCTGTTGATGTTGGCAGTAATTACTTCTCACTGCTGGTTTGTGTTGTGGTCTAGTAGGAGAATCTTCTTTACCATGACCTTTTTTTTACTTTTACTTGCACATGGAACATTTTCAGTTTGTATATTCAGATTTATTTTAAGATATTCTTTTTTAACTTTGATTGCGTTTTCCAAGCAGTCATGGACTATTACTTCCACTGCTGTAAACCTTGCTGATTGCAGGCTCTTTCAGTCTAAATTTACCCCCTTCAAAAATAATTACTTCTCTTTTCTCTGGTATTGTGGTATATTCTACTCAGATGTTCTTAATGTGAAGGGAAAACTCATTCTAAATTGTCATTTTTTTCCTCTATGCTGTTTGTGATATAATTAGGTTTTGAATGAACACCAATCATAAGCGACTCGCATCCATCATGCTAAATCTAATAGATCTTATTGCAATAAAACATACTTTTAGCCCTTTTTTTCCACCTATAGATAACTCCCTAATAATTATCATAAGGAAATTTCATGTGCTGTGCTGCAGGTGAGTGTGTAGCTGGAACCGTCATCATTGCGTCGGAGTGGAGTTGCCGTAGCAGCCCTGATGGGGCGCAGGAGGAGAGCGGGAACGGAGAGGGACTGGCAGATGGGGCTGACCGTGGATTGGATGGCGACCCTGAAGGCGTCTGGAGTCCAGACATCGAGCAGAGCTTTCAAGAAGCGCTGGCCATCTACCCTCCATGCGGGAGGAGAAAGATCATACTTTCAGATGAGGGCAAGATGTATGGTAAGAAGATTTCTGTCCTGAGATAATTATGATGGCCAGCTGTCTTTTCACTTCTTAAATTCCTGCCTTCTACGTCTTAAGTATGGCATAATCACAGACAAAACTGTCGAAAATGGGCGTATTCCTTAATCCGTTTCTGGCCTACTGAAAATAATGTACTGGATAGAACACAGTGTATGAACTCAATTGGATTAGCTGTTTTTCTGCAAATTTTTTCTGTGCACATGTACTGACCAGCAAGCACAGTGGTACTTTTGCCATTGAAGCAGGTATTGGTACTTTTGGGGGTCCTGTGGAAGATGAAATCAGCCTCTCCATAGAGCTTTTCAGCAGAGGGAAGCATGAAGCTCTCACAATATAGGGTGACTTTGGAGTTGGTAAAACTTAGTGGACCGACACCAACAGATAACTTTCTCCTGTAAATCCTCATTGGTGATGGAAACGTCCCACTGGACCTCAGGCAGCTTGGATTTTGGCCTTCTCCACTCTTCCTCTGGACTCTGAGACATTGATTTCCACTGAAATACAAAATGTACTTTTCTGTGGAAAAGAAAAAAAAATGTTTGGAGCATTGAACAGCACTCCAATCCTTTTCTTCTGGTCTGCTCATGTAAAGTACTTCTGACATTGTCTGGCCGAAGATTGGTTTAACACGAGGAATGCAACAGTTGTAGCTCATGTCCTAGATATATCTGTGTGGTGGCTCTTGAAGTGCTGATTCTAGTTGCGAATCTTCCCCACAGTGTTTTGACTGGGCTTTGCTTAGCAATCTGGTCACCCCTGTTACATGTGCATGTTTTTTTTTCTACCACCCTTTTTCCTTCCACCAAGCTTTCCTTTAATATGCTTAGATGTAGAACTTTGTGTGGCTTACCCTCCTTCTGAGGGAGTGTGAGTGACTGTCTGCTGAACAACTGTCAAGTCAGCTGTTTTCCACATAGCTGTGGAAGTCCTGACGTAACATTTATTGATCGTGTCTTGTGTTTTTCCGGTAATAACAATAAAAGGGTTTTGGCTATAATCCATAATCAGCTAAATTATTTCTGAAATCTATCATCCTGTATGTAATGATCCTATATAAAATAGGATGATCACAGTTTGAGTTGAATTACTGAAATAAATGCACTTTTTGGTGTTCCAGTTTGTCAAGGTGCCCTCTGGTCATTGAAGCAGTGTTTGGTTAGCATCTCATTTTAGCCACACTTTGTTGGTGGATGTCATGAAAAAGGCATTCTGGGCTATATGAATTCACTTTTCAGTTTTGGCTTAAAAATGTGTTTACATTGGTCTGCTTTATTCAGTTTTAATATATGTGCATGTTCACTGTACTCTCTGATTGTTAGTACCAGGTTGCATTCAGGGCCTTAAGAAGAGGATGTGGAACATAATTTTCTTCATATCTTAATGAAGGTTTTGGCTCACATCTAAGAATCCCAGTCATGTTGATCAGTCATTTATTAGCATTTTCATCCACTTCAGCCTCTACTTCATTAGGTGATGTGCTGTGAGGAAAAAAAACACACCTATGTTAGTTTGTTTCAGCATTGTGGCTCTTAAAAGCTCTGCTAATTTTTATTATTACACCCACATTTGTTTTCACAGAACAGCAGCTTAGCATTTTCTAACCAACTTAAAGGACCGCAGAGTAGCACTGCTCAGTGTTTTCCCCTAGAGACTTGGCCTTAGGCGAGGTGGAGGGCAATGATTGATCACCCCCAATTTCTTTAATTTTATGTGATCAACGATCTATCGATTCTTGCACATGAAACTGATATTTTCTACTACCACAAGGCTCTGAGAGAGGACTGTGTTTGACAATAGTCTTCCTACTTTTGCCAACTTTGCAACTTTTTGGCTATATTTAGAGCAGAAGCAGGTTACAAACAGTTAGGCCACAGTCAGGTGTTTATTGTCCATTAAAATGCAGTAGGTGCACCTCTTCTTTCTTTTAATAAATGCAATCAGTTTGTAGAGCAATTGAATAATGGCCATTAATACAATGTGTATTAATGGGGGTTAAATGTATTTAACCCCCATTGAAGTTGCACTTGATCATATCTAGGACATTAAGCACTTAGCCTATTTTTATTTGTACCTTCGCCATATGCATTGGAGTAGAAGAGTAACTCCTGCTGCTACCTACAAGTACTGCAACCAAAACACAATTCAATGCGCTTAAAACACGCTGATATCTATGTCTGTATTGCAGTTTTTTTGCAACTGTTATTGTGTGCATTGTCCTTTTGCTGGTGGGAGCGGGTGTTCGCCCTTGTGCTAGCGTACCTGACTCATAACGTGCTGGCATCGCAGAAAACGGAGTAGAAGCACGTGTTTCCATTCAGCTTTTATCAACTTTGATGTTGACGCTTTTGAAAGTTCACGATGATGCGTCTACTCTAAACGGAGCTTGAGAGAGAGCAGAAAGTTGACTAGCGACCATGTAGGAACAGAAATAGGTCACGACGAGATCTGGCGGTACTTTTGCTGGTAAAGGCAATAACTTTAACCGTTAAAACCGTCAATTACTGCATGCTGCGAGGCGAGGGGTCTTGTTGGCGGGGCGTGGTGCCCACATCCCCTTGGATAATGGTAGGGAAAACACTGCAAAACACTTAAAATTAAGCAGAAGTTTATTCAGGCGTGGAACTTGCTTCTGACACATCACTCCCGCTCATTGTTTTCTCCCCCACAAGAAATGATAAAGTTGGAGTGGGAGGGTTAGTCACAATATTTTCCATATCATTCTTGCAACAAAAGTTGCTTGTGGTGTAAGACTGCCTTCTTCTACATGAATTGTTGGTGATTCAAATGGTTCAAATATGCTTGTCATATGCACCGTTTTAACGCCAGATGTAAAGTCTTTGCTCTTTCCCTTTTTACAGTCAGATTTTCAAAGAATAAATTGAAATCAAGAAACACCAGTAAAACAATGTGAAATTTTTTATAAATATCTCAATGCACTAAACTTCACACATTAGTTTGAATAAATGTTTCTCTGCATTTGTTATATATATTTTTATTTCTAAAGAAAAAAGCAATTACTCCCACTGCTCCTGAAATTTTACAACATTAATTATTGCTGCTGTGTTATTGTAATATTTAGCTTGATATGCTTTGACAGGCTTGTTCTGTCCAATATCAATTTGCAGTTTTCTTTGAGATTTTACCATGTTTTCCATTTTTAGTTTATTATGTTTGGAGTTTTTTCTGGAGCTATCCCAGATGAGAAAGAAAGCAATTGTTACAAATATTGTGATAAGTAGTTTTCATTAATAGAAGACTGATAAATTACAAAGTTACCCCAATTTATGAAGCAACACACATGTTCTTAACCTTTATTTAATTTATATTAAATTCATGATCTTAGTTGATTAATTTATAGATTAAAAATGTTGGCAGTGGTAAACTGGAAACAAGATTACTACCATTAGGCCATTTCTTTTATGATTTAGAGCTGATCAGGGGAACAAAATAGCTACTTGCAATCTCTGGTTCATCTGTTTAATATTTATTATGATTTTGATCCACTGACTTGAGCAAAAATTTTGAATGAATACACTAAATTAAGGTGTAGTTTTCACATGTTTAATGCACTGAATATTACTTTTCATAGCTCTGCTTCCTAGACTAATGCAAGCATAAAATATAACTGATATTAATTGAGGAGTCGGGCTATCTGCTCAGGTAGCCAGGCTGCAGTACAAAACACTTAGTCACTTGCCAACTATAGAGTTAAAAAGCATTATTGTTGTATTAAGAGAGATAAGTGTTGCTTCTCCTGCATTTATATTTACAATTGACTGACCTTCACTGTGCATCACTGTGCTTTTCTATGATGCTGGAGAAAACTCCAGCAATTTCCCTGGCATATCAATAAAAGATTTTCAAATCATAGGAGGATAAATGTAATCACTTTTAAAAACCTAACTTTAAGGTTTTGAATACCTTTGGCCGCTGACCGGCCCATGCCCAGCTGGAGCCAATTGTTGCAGTGGCTAGTAGACCTTTTGCTGTTTTATACAGGTGCCACACAGCAACGCTAACTGGTAAGTATGCTCTAGATGACGGAGCAGGAACAGATGGGCAGTCGGGCCTCGTCAGGTGAGATCATCACAGGCACAGATTCCCAGGAGTAAAATTCTATGTCAGACCTTGTAAAATGAACAGCAGTCCTTTATTTAATCTACGATGAGTTTAAAGGCACCATTTCTGTCTGCCAGTAAAGGATCCCCCGGGCTTTCAGTTTTGTTTCTGGGTCTTTGTTTTTATGCCCTATGCTCCTCATTTTCAGTTTTGCAATCAACTACTTCAAAAGAAAAGCCACTGGCCTTATAAGGAGCAGCAGTAGGCAGGAAGGACTTTGTGTCCTTGTGTTTGGGGAATTGGAGTGGTCTGATTTGTCTGAGTCAACCTCTTTTTGAGAATTTTTGGGGAATTTTATGTTGCTGGTAAGTTAACTGATGTGACTCATCCAGAGTCCCCAAGGGACTCAGTCACTTCCAAGAAAAGCACATGGTGTTGGTTGCTAATGATGTTGCTACACATATGGGATCAACCGTTACACCTCCGCTTAACCTCCATGCAGTAGAGTGAGTTGCTCACCGCTTCACGACCAGATCATCATGGCTGAGTTGTAGCTGGTGAGGGAGAGGAAGAAAGTGATGAACAGGCTGTCTGTAGTCACCCGTGCAGACATTCACTACATTTTTTTTTTTCATACATCCTATTTGTCATTTGTTTTGGAGCTCTGCCAGGAAGGAAGGCCAAACCAGGCCTATGAAGCTTTTAATGGGGACATTGTGAAGCCACAGATATGCAAAGCCTGCCAGAGATTATAATTGTGTAATGAGTGCTGGGTTTGATCAACAAAATCCTTTTTTTTTTTTTCTCTTCAGTAAAGTTGCACTTGCTTCTTTTGTAAAATTGTCAAGGGATTAAAACAAAATGATTCACTTTGTTTAATTTTAGCTTTTGGCTTCAGTGAATATACCTGCTCTGTGAGTCCTTTACTATAAAGAACTTGCAGTGTCGGTTTCTGATATCGGCGACTTGGGCAACTGCCCAGAGCGGCATCTTGTGAAGGGGGGTGTTGACAAATTTGTGGATGGAGGGTACAGTTCTGAGTGAGGTGCTGATGTCATCTGCTATCAAACTTGGTGTAGAACTAAGATTGAATTACTTGTAACTTTATTAAAATGGGACAAATGTGCTCACCTCCCTTTTTGTTGCTTCTTTTGATCACTTGTTTCTCCTCTGGATTCTAGGTCGAAATGAGCTGATAGCTCGCTACATAAAGCTTCGAACTGGGAAGACACGTACTCGCAAACAGGTAAGCACAGATATTTCAGGACAACACGCATATTTCCAGCTGTGTTTTGTAGAACATTACACATGTTTAGTCGCAGACAAAAATGGATGCCATTGATCTTGGTTGTTTCTAAATTGAAAGATCCTCCTTTTTGTTTTCATGGGGGTAAACCTGACCCAAAAGGTATCTAGTCACATTCAAGTTTTGGCACGTAAGCGAGTACGTGAATACCAGGCGAGCATCAAGGTGGGTTCCCGTGGCATCAACTCTCTCTATCCTCTGTAGTTACAGTCCTTCTTCTTTTCCCCGTTTCCTTCCATCCTTTCCCCTTCATCCTGTCTTTCTTCAGGTCTCTAGTCACCTGCAAGTGTTGGCCAAGAGAAAGTCTCGTGAATTTCAGTCTAAGCTGAAGGTACACAGGCGTACTGACTTTGCAGTGCTGGCAGCGTTGTTCTGCATGTCGCTCAAATCTTACTAAATCTACTGCATTGTAATAGAGCTCAAAAATTCTTGTTGGTTGTTAAAGCTCCAACTGCAGATTGGTCATAGTTCAGACCACAAGGACTGTCACTGGTCAGCTCTTGCAAACCTTCTTCTCTCCTAAGACTGCATGCTGTGAAACTGTGGAATTTGTTAATAATCAACTAATTTGCATGGCTGCATGTCAAATTAATTCAGGCTCTGTAGCGATGCTCTTCTGCCGCTGCTCTTGCTTTTAGCTGCATGAGAGTAAAACCTTAATTTGGACTCGCAGTTAATGATGCAGAAGTGAAGCCATGCGTTATGTGCACATTTAGATACATTACATTTTTTTTTCTTTGTGTCACAAGTATCGTGTTTGCTTGCTGGCTGTAGTTTTGTTATTGTTGCTCATGGAGAAGAAAAAACTCTTTATTTTGTGGCTTTTCAAGGGATTAGATTTTTTGCTAAGAGTTTTTGTCTGTGCATGGGAGTTTGCTGGCCTGCTCATTTCACTCAGAACATCTGGCCGATAATTGCATGAGATTACATTGCTTGGTTAGTTTATCTATGTATATGATAAAGTGCATTCATGCCTGCAAACACAAACACACACACTAGCAAAGACATTGTAATATTCCTCTCACTGAGGGTTACACTTTGAAGAAAAACCTGATCTGTCTTCCCATTCTTGACATTTTTTCCTTTTCTTTCTTTACTTTTTTCCTGTTTGTCTCTTGAGCCTTTAGCATAGTGTTGTCTACCATCATTTTGCACTGACTTCTTGCTTTTTTAAAAAATTATACATTTGTGGATGTAAGCACCCTTTAGGGCTGATTAAGAATGGGCATTTATCAATCTTTTATCTGGAAAAATTTTTTTAATAAGAATTTATCTTTATGACAAATTCCAATTAATGGAATTTGCTTTTGAAAACCCCACAAAATGGCTGTACTGTGGAGATTTTTATATTTACTATTTTCTCCATTGTTGATTCCATAAGAATGTCAATAAGTAACAAGAATTTTAAAATATGATAGAATGCAGTTACAGTTTTCAAAGAGGTTGTACTTACTGTTTTGTCACTTTTACTGTTGTCCCAATAAATACCACAAAGTATTATAAAAGTCACAAAAGTTTTTTTTACATCACCCACCCCTGATTTGCTAGTTTTCTTATATGATAACAGGTTTTAAATTTAGTGTGTACTAAATTTAAAACCTGTTAAATTTAGCAGGTTTTAAATTTAACATGTTTAAATTTAAAACCTGGAAAGTTTAATTCTAAAACTTTCCAGTGAAATATTTAGACTTCTTCAGAGCATTTTGTGGTTCATCATTTAGAAGTTATTGGTAAATTATTCCAAAGTAGTTTCAACAACGTGTTCACTCATTACATACCATGTTAGTCAGACATTTTCAAGTCCAACAAAACAAACATTTCTCATGAAGACTGTCAACAACTGCCAATACAAACTTTCCTTTACTACGTTATTATTACTGCTGAAAGTTTCGACTTGACATAGATTTTTTTTCTGCCACATTTTGGGCTCTTTGGGCATAATGAGTTACTTAAAATCCCAACATTGGTGAGGAGTTCAGAGTAACCGAGAGTGATGACTGCCCCAAATGAATTTCAGAGCAGGAAGAGTTTTTGTGTTACCCAACATCTGTCCTCTTTGTTTTGAGTGTACTAAATTGAATTTATTACATGTCTCTTTTGCTGTAGGCCATGAACTTGGTAAGTTTTTGGTTACACAACTCCAGTTCTCTGCTTCAGGCTTTTGTTGTGCTGTGTGGTTGGCATTACATTTTTATTACTGCTAGTTCACATCGCAGCTCTACTGCCATACTCAAAAACTTTACTCATTGCTTTTTTTTTTTTTGGTTCTAGTGGCTTTAGCTAAGTGCTGGTGATGGTTTAGCGCTTCCAACTTGGTACACCTCCAGCTTTTGCTTCTTAGCTCTGCTTCGCTGTCTTTCATGTCTTGTCCTTTATAGTAACTGCATCTTGCTGACTTTAAGTGAATGTTGGCTGGCCTACTGGATAAGATGATCCTTTAAAAGTTGTCTGACCTTTATGTTAACCTACATTGAAATTGATGGTTTTTTACCATTGTGTATTACTCTGTGTGTGTCTCTTCTTTCATTTAGGATCAGGTATCCAAAGATAAGGCACTCCAGACAGTGGCCAACCTGTCGTCGGCTCAGATTGTGTCAGCGAGTGTAATGAAACCTCAGACTCCCTTCCCTCCACCAGTCAGAGTGAGACACACACTAAGGGTGCTCCAGTTAGCAGGCCTTCATTGGCAGTTATTTGTATCGGTTGATTTTTATTGGTAGTCACGGAAAATGTTGATCAGAAAATCCAGGCAGGTATTTTAAAAGAGAATGTACTTTTTTTTTTTTTTTTTTTAAAGCATTAGGCAGATTCCACCAGAGGGCAGCAAAAGTACTTAGAAGTAACGGACATAACTGTAGTCTATTTAGCTTGTTCTTTCAGCAGATCTTTATTTTAAAAAATCCCACACTTTTAAATGCATCCAGACAAGTTTCTGTCTGTCAATTTGTCCATCCATGTCACAGTTTGTGACTTTTTTTTTTTTCTTATTTGCCAATTTTGGAAATTACAGTATGAAGCAGGATTGATTTTTTTTTTTTTATTTGAATATGTGTGAAAACCCTGGATATTATGAGCAGAAAAAGTGGTACAGAACAGTACTGATCACAAATGAAGAATTATTCTTTAATATGGAGAAAACTGCTCAGTATCTTTGTTTTTATGAAATTTTCTAGGGACACCAACTGAGTTGCTCTGTTATCACATGTTTAATCAAGATTTCCCCAACAAATTAGTTTGGTTTAAATGAAAGCTGAGCAGATGTGGAGCCTTAAAGCTCAGCAGTCAGAAAAAAAAAACCCAACAATTTGCAGCAATGTCTGTAAATTATTTCATCAGTTTTTAATAACCCTGACGGCTTGTAGTCAACTTTGGGGCATCTCTTGATTCCGTATCTGTCCCATCAGATCCTGCTGTTCGTAATTGACAATCGGCTTCTAAGTGGAGCACCCTTAACAAAAACTAGACACTCTCAACTTTTATTTTTATTCAATGTTCCTGTTAAAATCTAAATGCTCTATGACTTGTTTCCATTCTGTCTTGTTGCTCAGTACTGGCCCGGCCCTGTCCCAGGACAGCCTGGACATTCTCAGGAGTAAGTCTGGCAGGGAAAGTCGGAGCTTCATAACTGGATGAATTTCTTCCTTCAAACTGTTTTTTCATTTTCATTTCTTAAAATTTACAGCATCAAGCCCTTTGCACAGCCTCCGTACACTACACTACCAGCACCTGTCCCTCCACCAATCAGTAAGACTCCACATCTGACCCTTGATTTACCTATTAATGTAGATACTCCCAGGTAAATGTTTATTTTTTTTATGTGTGATTACGCAACAGGTTATGAGACGTTGCCGCCACCTCGGCCTACAGCGATCGCTGCTCCTGTATGGCAAGACAGAACCATTGCTTCTGCAAAACTACGTTTACTGGAGTACTCTGCTTTTATGGAGACTCAAAAAGACAGAGACATGGTACTTTGTGATAATGAAAAAAATGTGTGTAGAAGAAAAAAAATGCTGTATTCTTCTCTCTGACTTTCATTTTTTTTCCCGCAGTATAAACACCTTTTTGTTCACATTGGACCGTCAAATCCAGGCTACAGCGACCCGGTTTTGGAGTCTATAGATGTGAGACAGATTTACGACAAGTTCTCAGAAAAGAAAGGAGGCCTGAAGGAGCTGTACGAAAAAGGGCCTCACAATGCGTTCTTTCTCGTTAAGTTCTGGGTTAGTACATAAAGAGAGTCATTGTCTCTGAGAGTTCAGGGGGAAAAAAATCAATGAGAGGCTAATCACACAACATCAGACAGATAATATTTAAGTAGGATATGTTGGAGCTCATGTTGTTAATCAAAAAGTCAATAAGAAATGTATTAGAACAATCAACACAACACTGAGCCACACTTTTTTCTGATACACAGTGTAATAAATGAGCTTCCGTAGATATTATTTGTCATCGGGAGCTTCTTTATATATTTTTGGCTGGTGTTCCTTTTCCAGGCGGATCTGAGTGGTGACATTGAGGAGGGCCCTGGTGCATTTTATGGAGTGAGCAGCCAATACAGTGGGACCGAAAGCATCAGCATCAGTGTTTCCACAAAGGTTTGCTCCTTTGGAAAACAGGTGGTGGAGAAAGTTGAGGTGAGAAAAGCCACTGTTGTTCTGATGCAAAGAAATAACTTGGGTGTGTGTGTTTTAATACATGCTTATATGTGTGTGTTTCTTTCCCCATGCAGACAGAATTCGCTCAATTAGAGGGAGGAAAGTACATGTTCCGCATCCATCGTTCACCTATGTGTGAATACATGATCAACTTTATCCACAAACTCAAGCATCTGCCAGAGAAATACATGATGAACAGTGTACTTGAGAACTTCACCATCCTTCAGGTATTTTACTAAATCTGATATAATGGCTAAAAACAAATGAAACATAAAAGGTCAGAACGGCTCCCAAACTGGGAACTTCCAACACCATGTGAATGCAGTCAGGCTTGTCAGTAAACGGCGAGCATAGCAGCAGAAGTCTGGAACCTCTTTAAGAGTTTAGAAGACAATAAGCCGGCTTTGTTTAACAAATATTGAAAGACATTTCTACGAGAAGAAAAAAGGGTGTTTAGCATGTCAAATTTCCTCAGTCAACTTAAACACAGTCATCATTTTGATGGCGTATTCAAAGGGTTTGAAGATATCTCGATGCTAAAGAATGGACCAACAAGCTAGCCCTCAAGGAGCCATTAGGACTCAAATTCATTGGCGAAGCTTTTGACGAAACAAGAAAATTTGCCTTAAGGGATAGAAGGACTAAAGCGATTAAAGATCTCATAAAGGGAATTACTGCAATTGTCGACCTGTTCTTTACCGTCGTCGAAGATGCCTTGAAATTGGACTCAATTTCAAGGCATCAAATTGTAAAGTCAAATTTCCAAGTTTGATATATACAGCATTTTTATAACAGAAAGTAATGGATTGTGGTAGAAGATGGCACTGTATGCCTGGAAAATACATACAGTAATACCACCCCTTTAAACTGCAATAATAGAGACTGCAGCGTTAAATTTACTTGTAAGAGGAAAATGGCTTGTTTTTAAAGAGTTTATATTTAACAAGGTCTAGCTTAAAAACAGATTTCAGTAGTTTCCTAGAACCTGTTAATAATTGTTATGCTAACTGTAAAGATTACTCACTAAATTTCAGTAAGTGCAAAAACAATTTACTCTCATACCAGAAACATAAAACACCAAGATCACTTAAAATCATTTCCAATTTTCTTCAACCTACTTAAGTTTAATTCATACTTTATACTATATATTATAGTAAACAGTAAATTTATTACTGTTAACCTCCTAAACTCTTACCTTCCTGTTATCCTTTTTGTCCTTTATCAGGTGGTGTCCAACAGAGAGACCCATGAGACTCTGCTGTGCATTGCCTTCGTGTTTGAAGTGTCCACAAGCGAACATGGAGCTCAGTACCATGTGTATCGCCTTGTTAATGACTAGCAGCATGTCTGGTGCAAAGACTCATCTGACTTTTGATACAAATGGCTTAAAAACACTATTTCCAGCTCGGCACACAGAGCCCCAACTCCTTTACTCTGAAAACACTCTTGTCTTTTTTTTTTTTTTTTTTTATTAGACCAACCGTCACACTTTAGTCGTACCTTTTGCTTGTTTGATGTGTACATTTTTCAGGTGGCAAACGGAGCAAACAGCAACATCCCACAACGTGCCAACTGTCATTGCTTTACTTTCTCTTCATTTTCTGTTTTGTTTGCTTTCTAAGTTAGAAACATGAGTTTATTGACATGGAGTAAAACACTGCAGAAAAGGAAAGAATTGGAAAAAAATGGTCTCAAAACTCCATCAGGGACTTTTTGTTGTCTGGTTAAAGCATTTTTGATCAGCGGGATTGATGCTGTGGTAAAGCGTGTTTTTAACATCGTAGACAAGACTGACGTAAGACGAGTTTAAGCATACGTTTTCTAAACAAATGATTTTAGTGAGTGTCATTGTAACCTGCCACATTGGCGTCTTTTATTGTTTCTGTATCTTTGAAAGGTACAAATTCTGTTACGTGAAAATCATGGACTTTTAATCAATTTGATCAAAGATAGGATGATCTTATTGCAGATAGTCTGCCTCGTCTCAGACAATAATGCACTACATGTAAAGACGTGCATGTCGTATTTATTTTTTAAACACTATAATGTAAGGAGAAAGCAATATTATAGAACCATTAGTTTAATTGTTTTCAGTGATGCATACTGGGGGAGGTGAAAAGTATTGGAAGACTGGCTCCAAACTGTTTTGGAAATAAAGTTCAAATTAATTTCACACTTTTTTATTAATAAAATGTATTTTTATTTTTTAAAGAGAAAAGGTTCATAAACAAAAAGACTGTCTTTACTCTGACTGTGTGGGCTTGCTGGAGTTTTTCTACCTCCACATGAGTTAAAGATAAGAATGTGCTAAGCTGAGGAGCACTGATGTATAGGATGTGTACACTACATTTGTAATGGTACTATGTTTAAACCAAAACAGTAAGATGTGTTTTGTAAGGTATTTCTTTTGTATTTTACCAACACAGTGAGAAAAATATGATAAAAGATGGAGGTATAGGTTGGGTCTGGATGTACGTATGGTACAGATTACATTATTATCACTCTTAAGTGCATTTGGGTAGATTTTTACCTGTCAACACTAACAAACTTCATCTGACACTCTTTTGTAAAATATCTTTGAAACTGGTACACATGGCTTTTCACTCTGTTTTCTATATAGATAGATATTTACATATATATATATATATATATGTATAAAAACAAGAAGACTGGTTCTGTTTTAAATTTCATTTTCATTGTGGAGTCAACAAAAAGTGCTGCATTTTTACTGTCTCTTTGCATCATAATTCCTTTATTCAAATCCTCCCAAAGAATAAAATCTGTGTCTCTAAGCTGTACCAGTAAATTCACATGTTGTTTGAGTCAGAGCGAGGAGACAAGTTATCATTTTTAATGAATTTTCAAATAAAAATCTAAAAGTTAAGTTCTTCATTTATTGTATTGTTTTAAACTTGGCAAGAAAAGGGATATTTGGAAACCTGCTTGGTATCCAGTTCTATGCAAATGTTTCCAAACCCTTGTTCATATTACAACCATAATTCTATGGATTTTTTAGCAGTTGTATTTGATATACCAATATTAAGTTTGGAGTAATTGTTAAATTGATAGCAGTAGGATTGTTTTTCAATTGCAAGTGCAGCTGCAAGGTTTTGGAGTTTGTCTTTTGCAGTTGCCAACATCTTTTTTTTTTTTCCAGTGTTTTTTTGTTTTGCTTGGCCAATTTGCCTGTCCCTGTGGAAGAAATGAATCCCCACAGCATGATACTGTTACCGAGATGTTTTTCCATCTACACGGTGTGCTCATGGTGATGTGCTTGTGTTAATTTTCTCCCACATTAAGTTCAAAAGGTTTAAGCTTCCTTTCGTCTGAGCGGAGCACCTTCTTCCTCTTCTTCTTGGCTCTGAATACTTTTATACCTGACCCTCCTCCCTCATTGACGTGCTAAAGGAAACTTCTGAGGACTTCGCATTACTGCTGAATTCACTCTTACGTTTCACATTTATCGACTGCTAACTAATTTGATGATTTCTGGAGGCAATTGGTTCCACAGGATTTTATTGTTGGGTATCATCAGAGTAAACTGATGAATGCACAACACGTGTATTTATTTTTTGTTTTTTTAGGTGAAGCAAGGAATTTTGTTTAAAAAGAAAACGTCTTGAGATTTGAACATGTCTAAAAATGATTTAGCCACAGGGAAAATGTCTTTCCCTATAAGCATTTATTGCCGTCTTAACTTATAACAGTAGCACAAATACATTTTAATCTGCTACAATTAATATGACCACAAATGGTGGTATTGAAATTAATACCAGATTACATTTTAGGACTATGATTATGATTAAAATGTGCAGCAATTAACACCACAATCCACACGTAGAATAATGCAAAGTACCTTTTATTATAAGCGACTTTTCAAAATTGTCTTCCCTGGAAAGTGCAGTACTTATCTTTTCTTCTAGGTGGTGTTATAACGTCATGCTGTCTAAGCAGTGAGTTAAATTGCACCCTGCCTGAAGAAGTTTACTTTCTTTACATGCATCGTTTTAACCTATCATTCAAAGATTTGCTGCCTTCATTTTTGTTTTCCCCCAGCTCTTCCTTTTTATTTGATTATCCAGCACTTTAGTTAGCGTTACCATTCCTCAAGTTTAAAGAAATTCAAAGTCTCGGTTTGGAAGGTATGAATAATCAGTTGTTGGATTATTTTTTAACTTTTATGTTCTGTTCAGGTTGCATGCAGAAAGCACATGCAATACAAATTGTCAGTGGCTTAGAGGTGTGTTAATCTGGTTCATGTTCAGTGCTAATGTCACATAAACCAAGGATTTGTATTTAAATTTGGCCTTGCATGCTGTATATTCAGGCATACATTCAATAGGCATCCCAGGATTACAAATTTTGCTGGACAATAAATTATCATAGTTATTGTGATCAGCTAAAATGTCGTCGTTTTAGACTATTTTCAAGTAATGTAATGTAATGGCACAATGAAAGAACACATTCTAAAAGATTAATAAACTTTAAATTCTAATAAACATCTAACACTGGAAGTGGAAGACATTTAAAAAAAAATCCAAAATAAAGCAACAGAAATATCAAAGTGAGTTCTGAAATATGTGATAAAAATTGTCCTTCATTAAGGGTCTAGCTGAGACCAAATCACGAGACTGAAGACATTTGTCACAATGTTTTTGGTAAACAGAGAAAAGCAATAAATCATGCAAATGGAAAATCTTGAGCTCGTTTGCAATTAATTGATTTTCCTCACAAACATTGCATGAATTGATTTTTTTTGCGACGGGCCTAACATCGAAGCCAATAAACAATGTGTTAAATGACTGGGAAATGTGGCAGAGTATTGATATGTAATAGGTGTGGTTGCTTGGATATTTGTTATTGTTTTCTGAGTTTCCAAATAAATGTTCTAACGTTTTTTATTGGCAGCCATTAACATGGTCTTTGTGGCTCCATCTACCAACACAATAGCTTTAAAGCCAATGAAGACTCACCAAAAAAAATAAAAAAAAATAAAACACTTTACATTGCAGAACTTGTTTCACATAGTTACTGCCTTAGAGAGTAATAAATCAAAGTAATAAATCTAAGTAAGAAAATATTTTTGTGCGCATAGCCTACAACTTTAGAATCAAAGTCTTTAGTGAAATGACTCATCTTCTTGAAAAGTCTCACAAAGGCTTTTCAAGTCAAGTGGAAGTGGACAGTCACCCCCTTGTGCCGAGTGGAAACATTTTGAGTAAACTGTAGATGGCAGGTTTGGTAACAGATTCAGGATTCCAGTTCAGCAAAAAGTTAAGAAGCTGTTTCACAGTTCCTAAAGGAATCTGGACGATGTGTGATCAGCTCTTGTTTCATGTTCAACAAAAAAAAAGAGATTCTTCCATTACCTGCTCAGAAAATAGAAAAAAGTTTCAACACTTCCTCATCTCATTCTCATGAACTCAATATTGTTTTTACTTTTTTTACATTAGAGATGAAGATGTTGACTAAGGACAACATAAATGCAGCAAATACCACTGGTTGCTATTGAAAGTCCCAGCGTTTTGTCAGGCCAGTTTTTTTGTACGTATTTTATTAATTTTTAATTGCATACCATCATTAGCCATAACTGCCCAACCTAACACATTTTTCGAATGTTTTGCAGGACAATAATGCAGCAACAGTAGTACTGTAAAAAATTGAATGACGTTATGACAAAACATAAAAGTAAACAATTTTAAAAGGTCTTGTATTTTATGCAGTTCCATTTACTTATAGGTTGTAATATACAGTATCAGTGCCAGAATATAACCTTTGCTTTTGTTGGCATCAACTGCAGTTTCGATTTTTTTTTTTTTTTTTTTTTTCATGAAGACTAACTGGCACGTAGAGTAAGTAACAGAAACCCAGGCATTTATTGCTTTGGTGCTGTTCAGCAGAAGGGTGTGGTGGGAAACTTACCTGAAGGACCTTTGCCAAAACAGTCAGGTTATGCTGAAAGCATGTGTTCCTATCGTCACAGTTCCCCCTCTAACTCTTCTTCTTTTCCTTGATCCTTTGACTCCTCCTTTTTTTTTCATTCTTTATCCTCCCAATCTGACTCATGCCGTCTGCCTCACGTGCAAATCAGACAGTAAGAAGTCCATCTTTTAGCAAACCCCATTGCACTTTCAGCTGCAAATACTCTGATAACACATGTGACACCAAAATATTTGCAGGTTCTTCATTTTAAAATGAATTAAGGTTATGCAGGCTGAGTGAAGCGCATATGCAAACAAAATAATTTTGATGGATAATGCATGGATTTGATTTGATCTAAACTAATGCACTGCAGCTCTGGCTGTGCACATAAATGTTGTCCTGCTGGGAAGGACATAATGACATAATGCAGTCCTTTTCTAATACTTTGTGTCCATCATCATACTACGGAAGAGGATTAGGGCCACCGAAAAAAAAAAAAAAAGAGTTCTGACTTTAATCTCAGAATTCTGAAGTCAGAATTCTGAGATTAAAGTCAGAACTCTTTTTATTATTATTATTATTATTATTATTATTATTATTTATTTATTTTTTTCGGTGGCCCTAATCCTCTTCCGTATCATACAGTTCTATCTTTGGGATTTATTTTTTTTTAAAGAAAAAGTTGTTTTAATTTTCACTACAGCTTTTATTCTGATGACTTGTTCAGGATGATGACATTTGTATTTATTAACAGCTGCATCAAACGGCTCTTTGAACCTCTTATCCTCAGTTCACCTTTCAGCTTCAACAGTTTGCAAGTTAAAACACAAACACTGTGCAGTTCTGCAACGGTCCCGACAATGACATAACTGAGTATTTAAATGTGCGCAGGCACTGCAATGTAATATGGTCTATCATGGGTTCCTCTCTCAGTTGGAACCCAACCTGCATGTGAACTTTTCTTAGCCCTCAAAGGGGCGCGGTCCCCGAGGGTGGAGTCCACACCTGCTCTGGGAACATTTACCATATGTGAGCTCTTTGGCTTATCCGCTGCACTCGTTGTCGCTGCGTTCCTTCATCGTGGGGCCTCCGCTCTCGTTTGGAGAACTCGTTCGACCCACCCGCTCCAGGTCAGGGATCCGAGTCTGGGAAGATGATGGGACTGCGATCGACCACGGACCCCGGGAGCGCGGACACCTCGCTCGTGACGCCGTCCGACAAGGACCTGAGCTCGGGACACCAACGTGTGCTGAACCAGGTCAACACCATGAAGAGGAGCAAATCGAAGTACAAGAACGGCACGACGAGTCCCACAAGTATGGAAACCAATTTCTTTCGAGTTATTTTCAGTCTCGTGGAGGAAAGTCAGTTCGAAAGTTTTCGCGTTGAGTTTTGCTGTGTGGGGAAAGGTGCGTCATTCAAATTTCCAGAGGTGTCTCTCACCAAACTGGCTCCGTTCCCAGACTTTGTTTTTTTGTTTTTTTTGTTTTTTTTGATAAGGTTAGGCACTCGTTTGATGTGTATAGATGAACTCGAGGGAGGGGGGCAATTTCTAGTCCAAACTAGTTCGGTGTGGGAGTGACGCTCGTGCACACACGCACTTACACTAAAAATGTTGACAAGACTACCGTCACAGTTTCGATAGGTTGGGACAAAAAAATAGACTTTTCGAGACTTTAGTTGCTTGTACATTATAAATGTCATAGACGCTCCCCCCGCAGGTAGCAAGTCAGAAAACACACACAATAACATCATTAAAGCAGTCCTTTTCCAGGCATACAAAACATCTGGAACTAGCTTATCCTGCAAAACGCAGTGGTGGGAGCTGCTAAAATGTATAAATGTAATGACAACAGTACGACCTTTGCATAATCTGAAAAACAAAAAGTGCAGTCTATTTAGTTCTGTTCATTTTATGATGAACAGAACTAAAACTGAACTCTGTTATGAAAACACAGGATTAGTGTGCTTAGTTACATGCCTACAGCGTTACTGTTTTACAGCCACTTTGAGCATTCACACAAATGTCACTAATAGTGAAATATTTGCCATAAAAAATAAGCGTGTGAACACAACATAAAATTAGATCACATGAAATAATTCAGAATTGGCTAATTTATTCTAGAAATGAAAATCAAATGAAAACTATTAAAAGTTCTTCTGCTTCTGTAGATTCACTACTACAGATTGCATGCATTTTTACAAGTTTCTTGTTGTTGTTGTTGGAAGCTAGAAATTAAATCCCTAATTGTATCTCAGTTTGAAAATAAACTGCAAACAAGTGTTTTTATGCTTTATTCAAATAACCTTAAACAGTTAATTAATTGGTGTGTTCACAGTTCTCAAACTCTGAATTCTGAAGAAATAAGGATTGGAGCCGCACACACATCTGAGTTCAGAGGCCTGCTTTTAACTGTAATATCTGGGAGCTCACATTAACCATTTAGAGTTCCATTCAAAAATGTTAAAGCAATGTATATGCAAATTCACAATGCAACAACAAACATCATAATAGACATTTGCCTCTGAATTGAATCAGTTCTATCACACCAGTCGGTCAGACTACGGAAAAACGTTTAGCTTGTTTTAAGGGACCATGTCATATGATTGATGTTTAGGTTTTGAGGTGCAGAAGCTGCAGAAATGGTTTTGCTTATCTGTTCAGTTAGAGGAAAACCAGTTTGTGCTTATTCGTAAACAAAAACAAAACAGAGAAGTGTGTGTGTGTGCACACATTAGAATTGTTTTAAACCATTACCTATTCTGTTTAAGTCAGATTTGTGTTTAGTTTAAAACAATCTATAAGAGTTGCCTGGTTGACTCTACTGCAAGACTTTATTTTATTTTTTTTCAATATGCAGCATTTTGTTTCTGTCACGAGAGGCTTCTTTAAAATCATCCACAGTTACAACAGCAAATTTTAATTAAAAAATATTGATTTCACTCCTCAAATGCTCAAATACTTATTCCTAATTTCAACACACATTAGTAAAACTAAATGTTTTACTAAAACAAACTGATTTACCAATGTGTTTATTGTAACTTAATTTAGCCTTAAAGGCTTTTTTCTTTATGCCAGATAGTCTTTTTTCCACTCTGAATAATTTGGTGATTAATGAAGCAATTTTTCAAGCAGAAATCTTGTCACTTGGCCCAGAACAGTCGTGAATTGTCCTGAGTCTGAGACCTCATCTCATCTCTCTACGACCTGATTACAACATCCATCCTCTTGATTCTGGCTTGATTTCATGTCTGTTTTCATTCTAGCTTTAGAACTATTGGACTATTAAAATAAAAGCCATATGTAAGGTTTGGAGTATATGCATAAACATGTTGATTTGTATATATATATATTTTAAGGATTCAGTGGTTTTTACTTTCTTATTCCTCTTTTATTTCGACAGGCCCTGCTCCACAGACTCCAAAAACCCCAGACTTTGGAATGTTCAAGTATAGGGCAGCTAGCAGCTACAGCCGCACCAACTCCAGCGGGTCAGCCGGTCTCCACAATAGGGTAACTGTTTCTCTCTCTGTCTCTCTTTCTGTCAGCATCATGTGTCGGTAATCAGAGCGCAGACTTTTGCTTCTTTCAAAGACTGTACAAGAAAAGACCATATTATAGTTTGTTAAAGTGACAAAGTTGAAGTACTTCTGTTAAATAGTTGATTCATTTCATCTTCTTCCAACTATATTTTTCTCAAATATTTCCTATAGACCTATTGCAACGCACATGATCTCTGCCCCCCATATCCTTGCAGGAGGGCAAACAACTGCTCTCCAACGATGACTACTTCTAGCTGATAAGTTGTCAATATAACGCGCTTAATGTTAAATGTATTTGTAATATGCAAACGAAAAAGTGATGCAGGACTTTGCTACTAATTGTAAATGCTATGACAACTATATAAGGTCAGGAAAAAGGTTATTAAAAAAATAGTGAGGGAGACAGAAGCACCCCTAATTAGCAGCGCTGTTAGTTGCAAAGGCAACGAGTCTGTGTGTCGATATATATGTATATACTATATTGGATATAAATTGAGAAGAAATGTCTTACAAATTGCTGCAGCAAGTCATTTAAAGCCGATTTGGAGTGAATGGCTAGAAATAGACTTAAAATAATCTAATTGCTTGCATTGAGGAAAGGCATAAAAAAAAATACTAATTTGCTGAACTAGGTGCTTTTTTTTCTGTTCTGTTGCCATTACCAGAGATTAGAATACTTCATAATCTGAGTAGGGGTCTCAAACTGCATTCCTCTCTGCTTCAGGACACTTGACTCCAATGTTAGCTCATTAGCAGAGTTCTGGAGAGTTTGACTGCATGCTCAAATGTGTAGGAGACTCAAAGCTGCAGGACTCTGGCCCTTGATGAATGCGGTTTGAGACCACTGCTTTAGAGGTTTTCCATAAGTGTGACCCCTGGGCAGACCAAAAACACACCAGAAGGACTATGTACCATATGGCCTAGTAACCATTTGGGGTCCCCCTTAGAATGAGCCAGAGTGTGTCTATATGCAAAGGTTTGACTGAGTTTCCCTCCAAGATACATTACCTCAGTGACCCAGTCTCTGATAACTGACAGACAATGAATGGCTAGATATTTGAACAAACAGAGTAGCTGAAATGCTCTGCAGAAAAACAAATTAGATTTTTTTGTATGCATGTGCTTGTGTGTTTGTTTGCTTTTGTAAATAACTGTATAAAAAGAAAAACGTCACTATCTACTCTGTTACAAAACTCCGGATTCAATATGCGTGTACTAAGATGAACTATTCTGTAATCCAAATTTCAGTAATGTTGGCTGCAACTGTGTGTTTACGTGGCTCGTTGTTTGGGTGTGTGCATGTATTTATGGTGATTTGGCCTGACCTGACCTGCTTACACATAAGTGAGGCATTTCTAGGGAACTTGTTGGTGTTGCCTGTTCTGATGAAGGCTCATAATTCACACATCATGTGTTATATTTTATTTATCTGTAAATATGCACATCAGGTAGAAAAGGTTGGAATATAGTCAGCTGTATTGAACAGCATGTGCAACTTTATGTAGCTTACTCTCTGAAATCCAGGCAAGAATAATAATGTGCTAAAGTGAACTGCCATCATTGCTGAATTAGTAGTTCACAAAAATGTATGCGCTTAATTTCCAATTTGGACCCCCCGCTCCCCTCAAAAACAAACAAACAAACATGTAATTAATATTTGACATAAGTGAAACTTGTTTATTCTGTAGCCGATCTCAGTTTATTCTTGCCTTCAGGGATTCATTGAGCTAGAAAGATCAGTGACGTTTATCTTGTAATCTCTGTAGTTTCCTGTTGCTGTAGAAGCCACAGCCTCTGTTAGATAATACTTTATAAACACTGAATGTCATTCTACATCCAAGATCATTTGACAATAGCATATCTTTCAACTCTTGGTTGCTATCAAATTATTCTAAGGTAAAATATCAGTTTATCTTATTTGACATCTTGCCCGAAGCTGAGCAACACAGCCTTAATGGGAGTCGTGTTTAAAGGCTGCTAAACTGGCTTAGGTAAAACTTTAAGTTTTCTCCAGAGCTGCGTTTCTACACCTTGCTGCATAGCCACTGCGTTACATAGAAATTCTCATACAGTTATAATTTAGTCTGTGAATCTTAATTGATTCCAGTAAGACCACATGCAACAACTCGCTGTATCTGTGGATGTTTCCAAATACTGCTTTAAAGAAGTTAAAGATATTCAAATATTATTTTGAATATCTTTTCAAATTTTTCTGCCAAGTCCCTTGGTCATATGTGTCTTGCTTTCTCGGCACCATATGTGCTTTAAAACACCAAGAGATCAACTGTGCATGCCTCTTCCTATGACTTTCACATAACCTAGTTCTCCTTCCTGATAAATTAAATATGTCAAAATGTCAGCTGCAGACAGATGGAACTTTGATTAATGACTTTTCTGCAAAGAGAAAGTTGCTTCTTTTTTCTCTGATGTTCATTGATCAAGTTTGACAGGAAATGGTTTTCCTGCCAAACCTTTCATTTTTGTGTAACAATGTTTGTATGGACATTTATCTCTTGTTTTGCTCAAACTCTTCTGAGTTTTACTCCGTGCTACTTGGGAATATTCAAATAATGTGTGTGTGCGTGGGGGTGTGTGTGTGTTCAAGTGCATGTGTGTTTGTGTGCTAGCCTCGCCATTAGCTTCCAGTGCAAAACTGCTCAATAAAAGGGGCCAATCAGCAAACAGGAGAAGTTGTGAACGATTACATAGATTTTCTGCACTGTTTTAGAATTGTAGTCTACCTGTAGTTTTAACAATCACAGCAGGGGAAGTGAACAAAGCCATTCAATACCTGTTGGCCACGCTTTCACATATTGAATGAACATTAACAAAAGTTTATGAACCAACAAAAGTTAGTTTATGAAACTAACAAAACTAATGTATTTTGGCTGTCGTTCTGTTGTTGTCGTATCAACCTTCCAGACCTCTCAGATCTTCCGGTTTTGGTCTTCTTTGTATCCCCAGAACCAGAACCAAACGTGGAGAAGCAGCTTTCAGTTTCTATGCACCTCAAATCTCAAACTACCTACCAGAAAACTGCAAAACTGCTGAAATACAGAGTTCAGTTAATTCAAAGCTAAGATCTCACCTGTTTACAGCTGCCTTTGATTAGCAGTAACTGGAACATTGATTAATATATTTGTGTGTTTTCCTGATGACTTTGATGATATTTGGCATAGTGTAATGTTTACTGCTTGTTTCATACTTGATGACTGTATGATGCTTTTATGATTTAAATCACTTTGAGCTACCTTGACGCTGAAACGTTCACCAGATGTTCCAATAATTGTGAAAGTTGTCTGACTCTTAAGCTAGTACGGCAGAAAGTCTTTGGCTTAGAAGAGAGTTCTCTTAGAGCAATTTGAAAATCTTTAAGAATACACCCCAGGAATTTTTGCAGTCTTCAGCCAAAAACTGTTTTATTTAGTTCTGATTTGTTTTCTCACATTTTTGGGACCATAACCAATAACTTCTGTTCTTTTCTGCCCTGCAATTTATGTAAATATTTAGAAGAGTCGAAGTCTAACAACTAAAAGTATGAAGGGAAGATTAGTCAACTCCAACATGGAACAAGTCAACACTTCATCCTGGACAAAAAGCAGCTCCAATGGGCTGAAACCCAGTCGGAGTGACCCCACTTTGACTTCAGCTTCTCGTCTTGTTCCAGCACCTAGCATGGTGAGTAGTTCTTGCTTCAGTGTTCTTGCCAGATTTCAAAATAATACCAAAATATTTTTTTAACTATTATTCTTTTTCTAGAAACCCAAAGGGCAGATCAGCTCAAGCCAAACTCAAGTTACTAAAGAGTCCCGTTCAATAATTAATGGCCCGACTTTCACTGAGAGTCAAACACGCATTTTCCAGCCACCTTCCACCCAGTCTCAAACCGATGGCAAGTTGGGCACCATTAGGGTGTCCAAAGTTGAGCAGTCATCCATGTGGGTTTACTTTACTCCTTGGCATTCATTTTTTCCCCTTCTGAGCCCATATTTGCCAATTCTGTCTTCAATTCCTATGTGTTTTCTGATAGGGTGAACTCTACAGGAAACATGCAAGATTATATGACCCTAAAAGAGGCCGTGGAATACCTGTTGAGCTCTGATGTGAGCTACCAGCAACATGGGGCCAACTATATCCAACATGTCAGCTTCAGTGATGATTCAGCCAAAGCAGAGGTTGGTATACCCCATGCATCCTGTTACTAGAAAGAATCGCATACAATGTAGGGTTTTTTTTGTCACTGAGCGAGTTTAGGCATGTTTGCAAAAACAGCATTTAACATACAATGGAATGGCTTAGATCAAAGTGAATTTTCTGTGTCAATTTTTTTTTTTCAAGGTCTAGTGTTAAATTAGTTGCTAAATTCTTTCAAGACTTGACAGCTGATCTCCACAGATGCTTTCCATCCATGAGTTTGAGCTATTTTGCCATGAATAATAATGAAACATTTCAGTTTAGATATGCAGACCAGGTAAACATCCAATAAAAAGAAACAGACTCAGGGGACTCCACACAAATACATGCCACACTTTTTACATTCTTATTTGTAATAAAACACTTTATGCCTTTCCTTTTACTTTGCAGCTCTGCGCATACTTTTTGTTAGTTTATCACATAAAATGTAAAAAGGGGCATTTAGTTGCACCAAGGGGAAGGAGTGCTTTTGCAAGACACACTAGTGAATACTATTGTCAGTTTGTTCATACTTACTTGTAAATGACAGAAATTAGATTTTTTATATTTTTATAGCTTTTTTTATCAGGATCAAAGCTTTATGTTGATTGTAAAAAGACACATTTATTCTCTGTGACGACAGAAAATTGCCACTTCATCCAAAATGGCAGCTTTGAAAAAATCCTGACAAATTACTCTAATCATAAACCAGAAATAATTGCTTGTCTCCTAATCACAATTTTGTGTTGCAGGTATTCAAGCTTAATGGAATTCCACCTTTGGTGAACATGCTGGACAGCAGCAACTCAAGCTTACAAAGGGCTGCTTCTGGTGCCCTGAGAAATCTTGTCTACAAGAACAAGGAAAACAAGATAGAAATTCAGAAAAACGGTGGCATAGCTAAGGTCCTGAACCAAATGAAGAACACAAAGTCTACTGAAACGCAGAGACAACTCGCTGGTAGGGACACCTGATTGTAATAGGATCACAAAAAGTAAGGCTGGATTTTACTGAGAAAACAGGACATTGTTGTATTGGTTTTGAATATTATGACGATAATATGTAATTAACCAACATTTCCACCTCTGATCCATAGCATCTCAGTCTCTAAGTTGTAAATCAGGTGTGGGTATTAAATTATGGCCTACCAAATATTTAATCCCACTAGTTCTTTATGGTTGTGGTATTGCACACAATGAAATTATGATGAATCATGCATTTCGATCTATTGCTTAGAATTATTTGTAATCTAAAGACACAAATACTCATTTTACTATACTTAATAGTTAAGATTTGTTGAAAGAATGATGCATTTACACATTAGAAAGGAACAGTGAGAACTGTGGGGTTAGGAAAAGTGTTTTAGTAGTTGTGTAAAATGCTGATGCATTAAAACAGTGATATATATGTATGTTTTAAAAAAGGCCTACTCTGGAACTTGTCTTCCGCTGAAGAACTGAGGACTGAACTAATTTCAACAGCACTTATCGCTCTGACTAAGAATGTGGTGGTGCCATTTAGCATCCCAAAGGGTGAACCACAACATGTAGATTCAGAAGTTTTCTATTTTGCCACCGGCTGCTTGAGGTAAATATCTTTCTTCCTTCTGTGTTTGCATTTGTAACATTTTTCAGCGCATCAAAATGTATCGAGTAAAAACAAAGCTGAGTAAATACAAAGAATGGTTTTCAAATATTCTATTTATCAGGGGAAAAAAGGTTTTAAAAAAACATAGGCTATATGTGAAAAAGTAAAAAGTAGTATCTCTAAACCTAATAACCAGTTGTGCACCCTTGACGTCTATCAAATCTTTCCTGTATCTTCCTTTGAGTTTGTCACATTGCTATGGCTCAGCTCCTCTTTGGAGAATTGTTTTTAAATTACCCACACAGAAGGATTTTTGCATATGAACAGGCTGTTTGAGGTGATGCCGCAGTATTTCAATCAGATATTTAAACTAAACTGATTTTTTTTTTAGCATACAGGACTTGCTTTTGAGCTCTGTCCAGCTGCATAATGCAAATGTGCTTGAGTTTCTGGTTACAAACGGGTGTTTTCTAGTGGGCATCAGAATTCATGGTTCCCTTAGTTCCATCAGCAAATTGTCAAACAACAAACCGGTCCCAGACCATCACACCGCCCCCTCTATGTTAGCCTGTTGCGATGGTGTTATGTTTAAGAAATGCTGTTAGTTTTACACCAGATAAATGTATTGGAGACAACTTTTGTCTTGTCAAATTACTGCATATTTTCCCCAAAGTGTTGGGGATTAGCAAGAAGCTTTTCGACTTGTTCATTCATGTTTTGTCAGTCGTCGAAACGCTCTAAAATGAATTGTGCTCAGTCAGCCACTATTGGGATTTCACAGCTGATTTTACCATTCGATAGGTTGGTTTGAAAATCTTTTTTTTCCCGTGATAAATATTATAACTTAAAAAGAAAAATCATTTTTGAACTCAGGTTATCTTCAACATTAAAATTAGTTTGAACTGAAAATCTGTTTTTATATTTTCTGAAAATCTGTGTGGTGCATATACATGAAACCGCGTAATAATGAGCAATGATTAATGATGTGCATGTAGGAACCTGAGCAGCGGCTCAGCACAGGACAGGCACAAAATGAGAAGATGTGAAAACCTTATTGAGGCCCTTGTGACATACATTTCATCATGTGAGAAAGAGGGGAGACCAAATGAAAAGGTAAGTGTAAATATGTCGACACTGACGCCTCCTACTTCTCTCCCAATTCCCGTTGAACATCTCTCATGTTTTATTAGTATTTCTTATTTGTGCTCATTTTGGTTCAGTCAGGGACTGCTTATGGCCTGTTGCTACATGTCTCAACTAACAAATATAGTTATAGAAAAAATTACTTTAGGACTTGTTGTCCTGCATGATCTGTTTTATTTCTTGTTTTCATTTTATAGCCTGTGGAGAACTGTATGTGTACTCTCCATAACTTGACATACCAACTATGGCAAGAGTGTCCAGAGGCTTCATTCCCAACAGAGGCTCAATCTGAGGGTAGGAAAAGCCCCACAGTTGGATGCTTCAGTCCTAGAAGCAGAAAAGCTAAAGATGAGGTGGGTGTTAACCAAGAAGCTTGACCAAATAAATGATGACCACATTTTAGGTCCTAAACTGCTTTCCTCTCTGCTCAGATTTTCTCAAACCCACCACAAGTCTTGGCAGAAGACAGTGATAAGACAACCCTGGGATCATCAGAGGTGAAGTGGTTGTACAATTCAAAAGCCACAGATGTGTACGTTTCGCTGCTCAAGTCGTCCGAAAATGATGCCATTAAGGAGGCCAGCTGTGGTACCATGCAGAACCTCACTGCGAGCAAAGAAAAGGTTAGTAGTAGGAAATGTTAAAAACTAAATCCGTGTAAATTTCCACTATGAACTCATTGAATAAGTGGAAAATATGGATAGCTTCACTGAAGTGGTACATACAACTGAAATGTATGTATGTGTCTTGTGTTTCAGGGGTCTGTAGCTGTGAGTGAGCATTTGTTCAAGCAACTTGCAGACAATTTTCTCTTGTCCAGTCTACTGCGGTCCCAAGCTACCCAAAAGACGTATGCCTCTCTTCTGGATAACATGTCTCGCAAACCCAGTTTGCAATCCCAGATGGGTAAGAAGCCACCTTTATTTTCAAATAGGATGGACTGTTTGCAGGAGCATCTAAAAAAACTACAGTATAATAGTAAAAGTATATTTATTTTCAGAATTTGGTTCCAGATGTGAAAGCCACGGCAGACTCATGATCCTCCCATTTTCTAACACACTTAACCTTGCAGGACCACAAGGGGTGCTGGTTTATATCTCCAACAGTCAATGGGCAAGAGGGGGGTTACATCCTGGACAGGTTGCCAGGGCAACACAGAGATAGACAGGACAAACAACCATGCACAGACACACAGTCACACGTCAGAAGAATTTTAGAGAAGCCAGTTAACCTGACAGTCATGTTTTTGACTGTGGGAGGAAGCCAGAGTACCCAGAGAGAACCCACACATGCACAGGGAGACGCCAACGCCAGACAGAAAGACCCTGGGCCGAGACTTGAACCCAAGACCTACTTGCTACCAACTGCGCGTTTGTGCGTCATATTCATTTGCTTAATGGATTTTTTTTTTTCATAATGATAATCATGACTTACGCTTAAGAACCCTAAATAAATTTAAATATTACGATAGGACCATTAAGAAATTATTTTCAATTAACTCACAGGCAACAAATAAGACAATAAAATCAGTTAATTCCAGTATTATTAATGTGCATATTGATATTGTGATGATACTCTCCAACCCTTTCTGAGAAACATGCATATAAAAAAAAACTATATCTAAGTCTCTCTTTTTTAGAAAAAGATGGCTTTAGGTTCAAGCATATGAATGAAAAACTGAGTGGAAGAAAGAAAATCTAACTAAAAAAGGTGCATAAGCCACAGGAGTAACCACAGCATCGAGAGGATTGTGAACCAAATTAAACTAAAATATTTGAGGGGGAGATTCACAATGAGTGAATTGAATTTAGTCAGAGCTTCAAGAGTCACAACACCTTTATTAAGAAGTAAATGGACAGGCCTTGTCAAACCTCATCTTCTAAGATGAGAGTAAATTTAGATGTTTCTTAGGAATGTATGTCCCAGGGTCCGGAGGAAGCGAAAAGAGACGGAGGATCCAAGGTGCTAGAGGTCCAGTGTGAATTTTTCGACAGTGATGCTTTGGAAAATCATTGTCATTGTGTTTGATCAGAAATGGTGATTTTAGTTTCCAGCAGGGCATGAGATCTGTGCACTCTATTAATCTAAAAAATATTTCAATTTATTAAGATGCACCTGTATGTTTATGGAGCCTACACTGACTGCACTCAATGTCATGAATTTCATTTATGTGAAATAAGGTTTCATCATTTCTCTTCTCTGTAGCACCGAAGATTTTGCCTGAACTTGGGAAGGTTTTGTCTGACGACACTTGGACAGAGAAAGCTCATCCTGATACTCTTGCAGCTGTTTGCAATGTGTTCCATAGACACCTGCTGGTAGACCGGGACATCAGCAAGAAGACCATGAGTGCCAAAGTGATTAAAGGACTGATGGAGATAAGTGAGAGAGAGTGAGTTTTTTTTTTTGCTTTGTTTTGTTTTCCAGCTATTCCATAGTCTTGCTCAAGTGTCACTTTGCTCTTCCCAACTGATTATTGTCTCTTCGTTATAGTCCCGAAGACAGTGGATCCCTTGCAGCCTCAAAACTGCTACACAACTTGTGGACAGATAAGGCTCTGAAAAGCACCATAAAACATGTAAATTTATGAATCACTAATTAATCTGTATCTTATTAGGGACATTTTCCTCTCAAGCAGATATGATGAACTGGGGCCAGCTTACAGTTCAAAGCAGAAGTTCACACACACTGAATAGAAACATCCTCCCCTGGTCCCTCACTGTGCGAAGTTAAATAAGACCATACATCTCATTATTTCAGCTCTGTTAAAAAAAAACTAATATATCTGTTTGCTAATTTTCACAACAAGACATAAGGGATATGTGATTAATATGATTTATTTATGTCTTCAGAATTTGAATTTTACATGCAGAATGATTTCTCTGCCTTGAAACAACAAGGGGAAGCTCAGATAACGATGGGATGGCTTTGGAAACTTCTGATTGGTTAACTAACACATTATATGCTACTTGGAGGGCACAGGTGGAACACACTGCTTTCTTGTTCGGCACGATGTGAAAGTTAAAAGAAACCAGCCGAGTGATCAGGAAGAGAAGTGTAGAACTGCAAATGTCTGGTACATCCTTGGGCACAATTTTCAAATAATTATATGCAAGTACAGACATGATGAGAATGTCCAACCATCAATAATATACTAATAATTTGTTCATGTTGTTTCTCTCGTTATTGTGCCATTTAGTAAATAAAAAATAATTGTAATCATTCTAACTGACCTTAAACAAGAGACGTTTGATCTGATTTAACTTTAGACAGTGAGGAAAAGAAGGTATCTTTTCATTTGGTGTAAATGTCTGGTTTCAGCAGATTGGTGGGTGTTTTTAATTACTCCTCTGGCTCATAGAGAGACTTTCTCCTACCTTCTACCACACCCAAGATTTTGGTCATTTCAGAAACAATAAGACTGGAATCCTGGCAGACAGGCTGGCTAAGGCTCTCAGTAATTGAGAAAGTTGTAACAGAGGGTGTGTGTGTGAAGAATGGAGGGAAGCAAGAGGAGGATGACGTGTAGCCACTTGGGAAAATTGAACAGATAGGAAGAAAGTAAAATATTCTCCACAGAGCATTTTTGCATGAGCGCAAATAGTTATATTTATGTAACTATTATTAGACAAACTCAGATGTCATAAAACCTCAACAGACAAGTAGAGCAGGTTGCAGGGTGGAGAAACAGCAGATTCTCTCACTTGTAATCTCCCAGAGGCTCTTTCAAATTGCTGACACTGTACATTGCTTCTCTGTTGGTGGTGCACGTTAAGGCACCGGTGAGAGAAGTCGAACTGATTTTCTTCCAAACTTTGCTCTCTGCAGCTGAAATTTGACAAATTCAAATTTGTTAATCCAAGAACCATAGCAGCTGCCATGCCTTTACCCGATGAAGGTCCACCCCGAGATTAACAAGAGGTAAGCCTGCTTCTGAATCCTCATTCAAATTTAACATCTCCATGTAGACAATATAAGCCAAACAAATCAAAAAAGATATTAAGGCTTATTTTCTTAGCTGTTCTTTCTCTTTCTATGTGTCTGTGCTTGCAGAAGGAAACGCGCCTGATCAGAAGCTTCTTCAGCCACACCCTTAAAATCTTCACTGCCAACCTCGTTGGAAGAGCCAATGAGTTATGTCCTTCTTACACTATGTATATAGAGTGGAGAGATTTTAGCCTCGTGAATAATCAAAAGTTGCTTGTAATTTAATTTGACAATGTTTGTGCTTTTCGGTAGGCTAAGTCTGAGAGCTAGGTGTGCGTTAGTGCTAAAATCAAATTCATGCAGCCTTCAATACACATAACCACTTCATGGATTGTGACTTGCAGCGATTCTTAAGAGTCACAAGTTGCATCGCTGTAAAATATTGCAATGTTATCAGTTACTAGTAGCTAGAACATAACACATCCATGGTGATGTTTAGAACTGACATATACATCAGAAACATGAAAAAAGTTAAGAGATATGTTTGTTTGTTTTTTAAATGTGTATGTGGAAAATTACCGTAAGCGTTTTTAGTAACACTTAAGTGTTTTAGTAATAGCAAGCAAAAAAATAAATTAGTTTGAGGTCAAAATATGTACACCACCAGCTTATAACATGAATAGAATAGTCAGAAAATATCAAGTTCACATATAAAAAATGTATTTGTAGTTGTTAAAAATTCTATGTTTCTGTAATTGTATATACATATGTAGACATACATTTTATTCTATGACAAAAAAAAACATGCATATAAACATGGTATTATCAGTGTGTGAAAGGTCCATATTTCACATATGGATCTGGCTATTACTCATTTTGCTTCTTTGCCATTTCATACAGTTTGAACCCATTCCTTCTTTTAAAAGCTTTCTTTTTTGAAGTTTTGTGACGAAATGTTCGACATACTCACTCAGCAACATTTTCACAAACATTAATTCTATTTCTTATTCAACAATCACAACTTCCTCAAAGTCTCTTTGCACTAAATGATTTACAACATAATTAAGATTCAGCTTATCAGGCCAAAAAAATCATACATTTTCTGAAAAAAAAAAACAACATAATTTTCTTCCAGGTATGAAATGGAAGTTGGTTGGGACAAATTGGCAGTGTGTGGCGACTAAATAGGAGTGTGACTTCGCAAAGGAGCAATTTGACTCTATAGCTGCTTGCTGGCTCTTAAGAGACATTAACCAACAGTTACAGCCTGGCCTCTCTTAAAGGTTATGTACCTATTTGTACTGCTAAAGCTTGTTTATTGACATGTTGCCGATTCTGTTTGAAACACAACTAAAGAGACATCTCTTGACACATTCCTGTAATTTTATAGTGTTTATATATTATACAAAGCTTCTTTTTATTTTTCAGCTTTTGTGGATCATTTTTAAAGTGATAAATATGCCACTTCTGAGTTTATGCTTTATGCTAGCAGTGACTTCATTGACTGGTGGCTCACACAGACACTACAGTTATATGAGTGGTCTTCAATGGATACTTCAAGTTTTCTTAAGATGTGCAGTAACAGGGAGTGGAGGTGGGGGGGTATTCTTCTTTTTTATTGCCCTGTCATTGAATGTGCATATTATGTAATTTGTATTTCTGATATAGGTTTGTGTTTTTTCAACATTGACTTGAATTTTTATGAAAAACCAGAAAGAATTGAGGCAAAGTGGTAGCATGAGCGGTGGCATGAGAGAGTCATGCATTTAAAGGAGTTTTGTGCAGCAGTAAAGAGTCAGGTCTGTCAGCCTTTGCCTTCTAGTAGGTGGAGCCAGCAATGATGGATGTTGGCACCTCTCTTAAGTGTTCTTTGATGTAATTTAGCTAATTGCAGAGCTGAACATAAATAGGCTGCTCCCTTTTATGAGCTTAGCTCATAATGAGCTAAGCTCATAATGAATTAAGAGCTAAGCTCAAGTCATCGGGCAGGAGGAAGACACAGATGTTCTTTTGTTTCTTTTTGTCCAACTCATTATCATGTTTTCTCTCTCTCTCTTGCAACCTTACAGCGTTATGGGGTCTTTACAGGGTATCTGTTTTGACAGAGTTACTGTCTATTTCTTTGGAAAAAAAATAACATGTTTCCTGTTGGTGCAGATTGTGTAACAAACAATAAAAGACATCTCAGCTATTTGTTAAGGAGGTTGGCAGCTGTTAGGGTTCCCTATCAACCCAAAGTGAAAGACATTGGACATTTTTATACTTGGCTGTCTTAAGGTTCCTCTTCCTGAGGCTCGTTCACCTTCAGTATTGTTTGGAATGTTTTTTGACAATTGTGCATGTTGCATTTTATTAGGAGCTTTGTTATTAAGTCGTTGCTTTACATGCAAAAATAAACAGCTATGCAAGCGAAGAATGTCAAAGTTGTCTGTTTCTTCGGGACATAACTTACACAGTATTTACAAATGAAATGACTACACAACCGTATTTATTGTGTATGTTTAGACTTTAGTGTCTGTTTTCAGTTTTATTGGTTGATATCTTCAACTAATTAAGCTCCAGGCTCTCATTCCAGGAGAGTTCCTGCGGTTTGTGCATGCCTTTCTCTGACTAAGAGAGCAACTATGACAGACAAATAGGAGACTTTTTTTGTTGTTCTCGTTTTCAAAAATAGTTTTTGTGTGCACGATTTACAAATTTTTGAACGTACACAGACAAATAATCCAGTGGAGTGACCAATTTATGTTTTCTGTGCGCTTAATGGTTTTATTCCATTTTGTTTTAGTTTCAGATTCTTAAAGGCAAAAACCTGCTGTAATTAATGCAGTGCAGCTGATGTACAAAAATCATTTTGATACTTTGAAGTGTTATTGGAGGAGGAGCTTCTTCCAGAAACACTTTCCCACCCAGATTAAGGATATGGATATGAGGATGATTCATTCTCTTTCAACTGTGTATGGTGGAGGGGAGAGCGCAGAGTACAGGGTGGATGTCTGGGCATCATTCCAAGATGCATCAGTGTCGCTCATGTCCGAGCCTGTCTCAGAGCAGGAAGATTGTCCATTCCCGATTTTGCTCTTGGCTTCTACGATATTAGTCACTTTCGTCTTGGGGCACTTATTTCAATGCCAGTAAATGAAAAATGCACCTGCGGTCACTTGTCCTGGAAAAAGAAAAAGCTCAAAGCTGGTTTTTAAAATAAGGTTTTATTTACACCTACACATTATTCACTGTTCCAAGAATGTAATTGGAGAAAAAAAAACTGAATATATGTTATTATGTAATACACTAGAAAGTGTCCCATTGAGGAGAGAGGTGTAACTTGGGTATGGCGAGAACGCCAGGTCTTGGTTTAGGTGCTTAGTCTGGATAGCAGATCATCTATTTCCTAAGGCCTCTCTTTGTTCTCTTGGATCTGTGAAAACCAAAAAAAAAAAAAAAGAAGAAAAACAGCTTGTGAGATTAAGGATTCAGGCTGAGCTTGTTTGTCTGCATGGGGCGTTGAAGAGGAAAAAGAAAAGCCTTCTTCCCACCCAATCATGCTTCACAAGCTACTTCACTGCTGTGCAAAACCCCTCAAAAGTTTTCATATTTTTCCAAACTTCAGTGTAGCTTATTGGTATTTTACGCTATAAATCAAAACAAATTAGGTGGTGATTGAGAATCAGATAGAAAACTTTACGTGTTTCTTCCGACCCTTCGAGTCAATAATAGATTGCAAGTATTTCCGACCATCTTCACTGTTATTACTGAAATGAAAACCATTCCAACATTATGATGCGTTCCTCTCCGTATTCTCTCCAGTGGGATGGGCTGTTCAGGGGGACGTGCAGTGTTGGTTTTTCTGGCATCAGTAGCATGATGTTTGGGTGGCCATAAAGTTCAGCTTAGGTCTCATTTACAGATAACGCAATCTTTCACGTGTGTCCTCTATACCTAGACTGTTGCAAGCTCCTAACAGGATTTGTTACAAATTTCCATCTTTATACCTTTTCATGAATGCCAGCTTTCTGTGCACCACTAATAAGATTGTATGAGTTGTGTATCTGTAAGGTGTTCAAAGCTAAGGATACTGTTTTGTAACAACACTTCCCCTAAACGTTGTGAAGGAGATGTGGAGATGTGTGTTTACGTGGCAGTAATGCTGTTATATATATATATATATATATATATATATGTATATATATATATATATATATATAAAAAAGACTCTCCTGCAGCAAGAGTGAGAGCTGACGTTCATTTCGACTGGCTAGTGGAGGCTTGAGATAAGAGCAGCGTGTTTATTGGCTAAAAGGAGAAATAAATTCTCACGTTTTCTGATGGTCGCTCACACGGTTTCTCAGCACATTTATCTGGAACAAAGAAAAAGAAAAAAGGTGCAAATGTTACTGTGGCAGTGTGTTTTGTTCTACTTGATGTAGAAATGTTGCAAACGGGCGCACACAAGCACCTCATATTTCTGCCTGGTGAATTGGTACTGCAGGTCAAACTTCTCTGCCTCCAGCTCATACATCCACTCCCATAACTCCTTGGTCTTCTCCCTGGGAAGCGAGGTTTTATAATGATCTTTTAGTACTCTCACATTCTTATAGAAATGCGAAGAGACGCTCAGTGATGCAGCAAAATATCTCTCCACCTACTTGAGTTTTTCCTGACTCAAGTTGTCCATATCCAAACATTTACGTCTTTCACTCAAAATCTTCTTTTTCTTCTCTCTCTCTGTCTGCCTTTTACCGCTTCGCCTCTCGTTCTGGGAAAACGAAACACTTTCTGGATCTGTTGATATTCGATTTTGGAAGAAAAAAAAAAATCCTTATTTTGTTACCAGCTTCTGCATGTAGCCTCCAAAGTGGAGGCTGGTCAAGGTTTTTTTCTTCTTTGCGTCATCTTCTGCTCGTTTCTTTGCCTCTTCCTCCTCTTTACGAGCCCTCTCTTCCTGGAAGACAAAAACATGCAACCAACGAGTAAAATAGTCAGCAATAAGAATTAGTTTATGTTACCAGCTGTACAAGCAACAGCAACGCATCTCAACCTCAAGTCGCTTTTGACGCTCTTTGTCTCGCTCACTGCGTATCCTTTGCTGCTCCGCGCGCTCAGAGCGGCGCTTCTCCTGAAACAGATTATAGCACTTTGCCATTATTGCCGTATGGTTTAATAGGTTCATCTTCTACCAAAGTGTAATTAAGGCACGCACAATTCGGTCTTTGAGACTAATGAGCTCCTCTTCTTCCTTCTTTCTGCTTTCAAAGTGAACCTCAATCAAAGTCTGGAGCTCCATCAGGTCTTTCTCCATCCTCTTACGGTGTATGTCCTGCAGAAGCATACGTTCAGAATGATTAGAGGTGCATCAAAAAGGAAATTCACAGTAAAATTTAAAAAAATAAAAGCAGTGCTTTCAATCGATAATCTGAAACCAGAGATGTGCTACTTACGTCAAAATCCACCCTCTCCCCATCTGGGATCTTAGGAGGGATGAGGTTGGGCATAATAAATGGCCTAAAAAGTCAGAAACAAATGTGTAAACACTACAAGGTGCGTCTGAAGCACCATTTTCTGCTAAATTGAATAAGACTTGCAGCTAATGAGGAAAAAACCCCAGAAAATTTAAATAAAACTTAAGATGAATGAAAACAATATTATATACATCAATGCCTGGCTACTGTAAGCTTTACCCATGTTCATTGCAGAATATATTATACATCCAATACCTGGGCTGGGCTTCTTTAGCATGAATTACTGCACCAGTGCAGAGTGACATGGATTCAGCCTACTGGTGACTCTGCTGAGATGATCAGGAAGTCCAGGTAGCTTTAGTCACCTTCAGTTTGTCTGCATTATGTTTCTCGTCTTCATCTTGACAATACTGTATTGGTTTTCCATGTGGTTCAGGTCAGGTCAGGTTGCTGGCCAATGCATTACATTGACACCATAATTATAAAGGAATGTATTGATGCACCTCTGCAGTGTGGGCAGGTGCCAAGTCCTGCTTGAAAACATTACTAGCATCTCAGTAGAGCTTGTCAACAGAAGGAAGCATGAAATGATTTATAATGTCTTGGAAGACATCTCGGCTAAATTTGAACTTAAGACTGCGAATGTAACTGAAGAGTTTTTCTGCCAAACTCTTCAGTTTACTTGAGCTGCATTTCTCTCACTGATAACTAAGAAAACATCTCTGGTACAGAGATAGCAAAGTCTACATTGAGCACAAACATGTGTGCTCATCTATTGGTGTTACTTACTTGAATTTTGGTTTGGCCTCCTCCTCTGTGGAGTTGGAAAACAAACAAAGAGAAGAGATTACAGGGATGAGCTAAACCAGACCACACACACACACACACACGCACAGACAGAACCTGACACACTCATTCGCCAAGAGCATACCAAAACATGCCAGGAAGTCCAACCAAGTCTCAACAAAGACGTCTCTTTGTAATCTTAATTTAGCAGGAAATTAACTCTGGCGTGACTAAACTAAAGCTTTAGTACATCCAAAAGAGCAGCAAACAGAAAAGGTGCAATGCGTGTTGTTATTCGTGTGAACTGTTGGTATTACCTTCTTCCTCTGCCTCTCCTTCACCTGAAACCAAATTGAAACAGATAACTGAGATATTGTGGTTACAAAAGTCAAACAGGCGAGAAATGTTTTGGAATAATTGTGGCTCAAAGTTAAGAACCAGGAAAAGACACAGGACAGAGTACTGATAAACTCAAGTACTGAGTTATTCTCTGTGCTGCCACAAGGGAAGGTTTCCATCATCAGTCACATTCTTTAATTAAGCTCTGGGTGTTTCTTTAGAGAGACTGGTCTTGATAAGTGTTGGTATCTTGCCAGACAAAGGACTGCGACCGCTAAGAAGACGACCTGTCAAGTCACAATGCCACAACTCAAATGTTGTTTATGTATCCTAAATTAACGAAGGAAGGTTTCAAATAGTCTTTTTGTTACAGTTTTTTAACACTGCAGGCCTAGTAGTTTTAAAGAATTACTCGCACACATTTATTAACTTATCATCTGTTAGACTGTTATTCATAAAACAATATAGATTGAAAAGTTTTTGGCTCTTAATTCTTTATGATCAGGCGTTTTTTTCTGACTTGGTCATTTTGATTAAAATGACTAACTTTGTTATTTGCCTGTGGCACTTTTAATAATTATCCATAGCCAAACTAAACGTATTCTCACATGGCACATGGAGAATAATAATAAGAAGGAAGTTTTTTTAACATTCAGGTGCAGATCAGACGTAAAGATGAGACGTTTTCCGTATCATGCCTCTCCTTTCACAGTAAGACAGACATGAGAGATAGATAAATGCCAAACATGCGAATATGACTAATGTTCAAGAGCCTCAGGGCTGGGAGGGAAGGGAGGCCTGTAGATGACTCTTCAGTGGCTGTGTCTGGTTTGGCTAAGTAAACACATCTGTGTGACTTCTCAAGAAACCTGCAGAATGTTGCACACTTGAGAGAAGGACAGGTTACCTTCCTGCCCGTTGTGGCGATTGGTCGTGAATACTCATCATCACTTAGATGTTTATTAAATACAAGTACAACAGCAAAATGATCTGCTGCTTGGTCCTCGCAAGCAGAAACAATCCTTAAAAATACCAATAAAAGAGGCGCTCACCTTGTTCCTCATCGCCCTCCTCTGCTGGTTTATCTTCCTCTTGCACCGTGTCTGTTGGCACACCGAGAGAGTTGTAATGTTATGCCAATGAAAAACTTTTTTACAGCAGTAGGGTGTGCTTCTGAGCCGTTGCCTCGTTTGAACTATCGTTTTGCATCTTTTCCTTTGTTTTTGCAGCCTTGGTGAACAAGACAGGAAGAAATGACATCAGGAGAAATAAAAAAAAGGAAACAACTGTTCACTTTTAGAAAAAGGTTATTTAAATTGAAATACCATTTCAAAATCTGTTACAGGCTTGCAAAATATGTTTCCCATTTGCTGCTTGTATTTTGGACGTGTGTACAGTCGAAACCAGGTATTTCCATAACTTTTTTTCATCACTAATGAATAATTATTTTAGAAGGTAAGATTAGATTTTTTTTTTTTTTTTTTAAATGCCACAACAGTAAGAAGTTTCATTACTTTCTTGAAATTCTGAATTTTACAAATATCAGGGTTAGAACTGTGCATTGTCACAAGTCTGGTTCATTTTTTGGGTACAATTTCCAGGGCATGTTAATCTTTTCAAACTATTATGACCAAACATGAACACCATGGAAATTCCAGCCATGCTCTTCAGGAAAGAGACAGGCCCAGTGTTTTGGAGTGAAGTGTGGCACTAAAGAAGAACATCTTGTAAAAGGTGCTGGTGTGAAAGTGGAGTTATCCACTAATATGGGCTGAAAGACTAACATTATGTTATTCCTGTGGTCTCATGAAACTACAAGTTAAGTGTTTGGCCATACTGACCATTATTGCATTTTATCATTTGGAGGAAAAAAAACAAAACAAAAACTGTGACGCTTGTGAGCTGGAAAACTCTTCTTGAATATGAAGTGTGGGAATCAGCATTAGTTGAAAAGTGACTTAAGGACAATAATTGTTTAGAGCCCTGATCTCTGTGTGTAACAAAATATGAAGGCAGAGGTGAAATAAGGCAACATTGTTGACGTTAAAGGCAATTCTACCAAATACTAAGAGAAATCTATGTAACCGATTTTAAAGAAAAAAAAAAATCTTCTCATTATTTTGACATTTAGCAACAAGAAATAATTCTGATAATCCTAATTGACCAGAAACAGGAACCCTTTGGTCAGGTTTAATTTCAGACAGAGAGGGGGGAAAAAACAGGTCCTATTTATATATCGCACACAAAATATCTGGATTCAGCCGTGATCACCTTTAAACCTTGAGCAGATCAGAGCTTAATAATATTTATGGGATCACAGCAGTATAATATACCATTTTCGCTTACTTATAAATGCAGCTTTTGCCTTTTCTCATTAGATTAATTGAATAGTGGGATATTAGAAAGTAGGATAATCTTAGATCATTTTTATTTCTCTTTAATCTTAGCCATACATTTTATTTACTTTTTAGTAAATTCTTTCCCGTAAACTGATTCTACTTGACCTTGATCAACCATTTCAACATTTGCTTCCAGCAAAGAAAGTTTGTCTAGATATTGTGCTCACAGTAGTACCTTCCTCAGCCTCCTCAGCCTCCTGCTCTTCTATTTCTTGCTCCCCTGCAGTGGAAAGCACAAGGCTGGTTATAACTGTGTGAACATCTGGACCCTTCCCTCACGGTTACTTCAGGAGAAAAACAGTTACACAGATGACGATGCTGCATGTGGTGAAAGGCGATGACAGGTATGGCACAGAAGATTAAACTGATGGGTACAGGTAGTCCATTGCCTGTCATTAGGGCGCCACACCCAGCCTGCAGACAATAAATTAAAATTTGGTGCCCAACTGACTCATACTGCTGAGCCATGGGGATGCAGAGCTTTTCTGTCTAGGTTCACTGAATCACTCAGTGGTGACCTTAAGTCACACCCTATTGTTCCCCACACCTAATGCCAGGAATCATTTTGATCACTGCGGCCCAGGCAGACTCTGTCAAGCGTTGGTTTTTGGTGGATGCATGAAGAAGCTTATATCTCCGTGTCACTGTTTGGAACAAATTCTTTGGCAGCTGCATGAAAACACTATCACTTTGTCATTTAAGCACTTTGGTGCCGTTTGTTAATATGTTGGGTCCTGCAAATCTTATATACTTAACAGCAGTCAGTGGAAATATTTCTATTAGCACCAGACTTTTCACATGTTGCCACTGATATTTGATTATTTAGCTTTTATTTTGAATTACTTAATACCTCTTTTTTCTTCTTCTTCTTTTTCTTCTTCTTCTTATTATTACTTATTTATTATTTTTTAGTTTAGAAACTTGATTTTGCCCTCTGGTCTTTTCACTGTCGTCATTATTAAACCCACTGCAAAATGCTATGAGTGACAAAGTAGCTAAAGTAATAAATAAAAGAATAAAAATAAGTAAATAAATAAATACAAGATATGCCTAAAGCTTGGAGGTTCATTGATCAGTGTCACTTTAAAACAAATAGATGATCAGTGTGACTCATTGGTAGCCTAACATAAATAACTTAGTGTTGTTTTAAACCTCTGTAATAGATTTAATGTAAAACAGAAACAATATTTCTCAGGAATAACAATGTTTCCATTCCACCTGTTGCCCTGGTAATGGTTTCGCACCCTTTAGAAACATACACAAAGTATTCAGCAAAAAGACGTTTGACATCAACACTCATCAGTGTCATGACTCATTAGCTGGAAATACCTTCAACGGCCTCTTCTTCCTCTTCTTCTTCCAATTAATGAAGTTGAGGAAATTCGACAGACAGTGAAGCAGAAAGATAAACACAGAGCAATGCAATTATATATAGTTCAACTACTCTACTTGGAATAGTGCCTGATGCTGATGCTGTTAGTGAGTCAAAAAGTAAAAGATGATTATTGTGCAGCACTTAAAATAGCAGTGAGAGTAAAGCTGTAACTTTTAGTGCACAGACAAAGCAGCCCATCCTCTGGCCTTTTGAGACATATGCATATGAAGATTTACAGTAGGTTAAATGTGAAATACAGTAACAGCAGGCTGACAAAATAGGTATGCTGGATTAGTTTAAGAAAACATTGCTCTGCACAATGTGGGGGTTCTGTTTAGACAGCAGAACCGATCTTTCTGGAACGTCATTGTGCCTCATGAGTGATTCATGACTTCTTACCTTCCACCTCCCTGCGGAAAAACAAACAAAGTTTACTTTTTCCTGGACGCGTGACAATCCATCATCACTTCAGAAACTTTTAGCTGCAATGGCAACAAATGCTAAGAAAAAAAAAAAACCCTCTGTGTTTGCGACGCTAAGTCGTGTGGGTGCAGCCAGGGAGACGTGTTTTGTTTGGTTCAGAAGTAATTCCAGACACAACAGAGAACAGGCTTCAACCTACTCGTACTCCTCAACCACTTCCTCGTTGTCCGACATGGTCGGGCACGTTCAGGTGAACCTGAACATCAAAATGCAGATTCGGTTAATTCACCCGAAGGTCATGAGGCCAGAAAAAAAACCTTTTCACTTTACGGCAGTCTTACCTGAGCAGGCAATAAGATGAACAAGAAAGAAAGAAAGCTCAAGGTGCAGCTCCTAACCTTTACCGACTGGTGAGTGTCACTGAGGGTGAAACAGGGGACTATAATGAGGGGAAGAAGTTTTAGGACCCCCCTGTTGTGTTATTAATAACTTTGTAGATAACACATACTCGTCCTGTAACTCCAAAAAAGGCTGCTGGGAGCACCGGCTGTGGCTTTACCGTCCAAAAGCAGACCAGATAAAACCATATCTGCACACACTCTCTGACTCTCACACACACACTTAAGTTTAAATAGCGCCCTGCCTCTAACAAAGCACACAGGCATTCGGCGCTTATCTACATTCCGTCTTTCCAGATAAAGGCGTCTGTTTTTGTTCTAGTTGGAGAAAACCGCAGCAGACACTTCCTGTAGGAAAACATTTTATTTCTTAGACAGGCAGAATTGGTCCACAAGTCCAAATATAAGATAAGACAAAATTCTTTAAATTACAACTTCTGCATTCAATAAACATCATTAGCCTGAAGACCTCCCCCAGCTTAAAGTGCTTGAAAAATGAATTAAAAGTAAGGCAAACAACTGCGTAATTTCGACAAGTGGTGATGCTCTCGTGTCGCCACATTTGCTTTCAACTTATATCTTTACTTATTACAAGTCAGTCAAGCATATTCATCTTATTTTTAGAATGCAAAACAAGTCATACACAAATAAGCAATGCAAAGTGTAAGGTAAAAGCCTAATATGCGGAAAAGAAGGATCCTTCTAGGCGAGACCGTTTTATTTCTCCCTCTTGTGTGTTTCAGCAGTGAAAAAAATAAAATAAAATAAAGAAGCCAAAAGGTCAGCTGTGACATCCAAGACTTCGTCTCCCCTGTAAAAACAAACACTCAGTCAGACTTTTTGAAGAAGTTAATATTGTAACCTTGCTTGTAAGTTGGTATGGTAATTTTGTGTTTAATTCATTTTAGGCAAGGAGGCAGTTTAAGTAATTACCGTTCACTTCTGGTGTTTTCCAGAGCTGATGTTTGAGGCACTTTCCTCCCCTCGGTTCTCAAAGAGGCTCCTCTTGCTGCTGATGTCCACATTTCTCAGGTCCTATAAAGAGAGAGCGGACGAATGTTCATAGAAACAGAAAAAATAGAGGTGTACGATTTCGTACACAGGCGTGGACAAATTAGGACATCTTGTGTATCTCCACACATTCGTACATATCGATATTAATTTTAACTTTTTTGAAGAATTCAAGTAAGACATATATATGTATATAAAAACAGAGTTTCAGAAGTAAGATGGTAGCAGTTTAACAGTCATTCACCTGGATTTCTCTACTGCTAGATATTCTATACTATTCTATTCAAGTAGGTAAAAAGAAAGAAAAAACAATCCTTCCACTTAAACATCCAACAGTGAAAAATATTTAAAAGAGATTCACTCTGAAAGCAGACCATAAAATGCAAATAAATTCCTAATGTCAAATCATAAAATGTTGTCACATGATGCACATATCAGAAAGTGACTGCATACGTTTAATTTTAATGGAATGTCTCCTAAAAAAAAAGTTTGAAGTGTAAAGATTAACAAAAGGTTACATTTTTATTCAAGGTGCAAATAAATAATTTTATTGTCGGGGTAAGTAAAATGCGAGATTGGACACCAATATCTGAATATTTCTTGATAAAAGAAATTGTTTTTTGTTAATTCTTTATATGTAGCTTTTTATCTGTCTATTAAGAAATTACAGCAACCCTTTAACAACTGAGCCACTCAAAAAGCTTCGGTAGTTGACACAGAAACGAGTGTAACACCTGGAAGCAGTAGCTGTTGTAATCTGAGCTATGTTTTCGATTTGGTCCAAACCTCCTGCTGTTTCTCACTCAGCAGTTTCTAATCAGAATAAACCTGAAAACTGGAATGGGAGCAGCAGAAACTAGACGCTACAGCCTGACTCTAGAGTGTTGCTGCCCTCTGGCTTTCACAGAGGGCATACATATACGTTTCATTTTGTTTCATTTCAGAGACAGTCTGAATATAAAATGACACACTCACAAGGCTGAGTGGAGACCCTGGTTGATTGGTCTTATTGAGCCAGGTGTTGATGCGATCTGACATTCCTGATGTGAAGCTTCTAAATTCCTGATAAAAGCAAATACAAATATTTTACAATATATATATATATATATATTGCATGAGCACACTGGCAGATATGACAAAAAATTGAGGAATTGTATAGTAAAAAAAAATTAATTAATTAATGTACACTTCTGGAAACTCCAGGGCTGGTGGGGCTCTGTGCCTGCTGATCCTTCTCAAACAAGCCTCTTTTCCTTGAGACTTCTTCCAGCAGGAACAGGGTCCTCTGGGTCACATCTGGGGAGCGTGGCACTTCAGATTTCTGGAGCCATACAAGTAGCAGTAAAAGAAAAGAACAATCAACAGAAATATTAATAGCTTGTTCAGGCTATTCGTAGTAGACAACTAAGTGCACACTGAGAATCAAGAGGCATCTGTTCTAAAAGATTTAAAATCTGTTCTCTATTTTAAACCGAGTAGTGGGTAAAAGTAGTGAGACACAGACATATTATCACGGAGGTAACACTTTACTTGTGCATAAGACTGACATGACACTGTCAGTAAATAGTGACAGTTTTAATGCAAAGTTGACACTTTTAATGTGCTTTTAATTGAAAATTTAATGTAATTTTGCATTAAAAGTGTCATTATTTACTGAATGACACTTCATGACAACAGTCGTAAATATTCATGAAGAGTCCTTCATCTTCATGACAGTGACATGTCAGCTTAATGCACACCTCGTCAAATAAAGTGTTCATAAACCCATTAAGGCAAGTTTTAATAGGTTCGTGTAAATTACCAAAATGAGTCAGTGTGTTTTGTAATGTATGGTACAGTGAAGTTCACTTTATTGTCCCAAACAGTAAAAAGTTAGCTATTTAAGGAAACACAGATGGTTATACTGAGGGACTAAATCTGAATATAGCAACAGTTGATAGCATCATGCTGGACTTCTCAGGAATCCTTCATACTTGGCAGTGGGAATGAAAACCCACTTTTAATAGGAAGGAACCTCTTACAGAATATGGTTTAGTGTGAGCCTCTGTCTGCATTAATGAACCAGGGCTTTGAATCGGCAGAAATGACACACAAAAAAACGCAAAAGGACTTGTCCAGGATTACTTCCTATATTTAAAAATAAGTAATAAGTTTAATATTCTGTGCTGAAAACTGCTGGATATCTTTAGATTGACACAAATGATAGAATCTATGCTCATTTCGTACATGCACAGAAATCTGAACAGCCCATGGGCTTTTCCACATCCATCTTTGTCTTGACTTTGTCTCCATTAGACTTCAAATGTAAGCTGCACATGTTTCAAATATACTGTTTTCAACGTCATCATCAAAAACAAATACTGCAAGCTGCAGCCTTAATCATCCACAGCAGCTCAAACTCTGTTCATGGCAATATTTTATTGTGAATGATTTTGTGCTTCACTTTTTCAACATGAACTAAAACTGCTAACACCAAAACTGTTCAAAATATTAGCTGATCTTTCCAAATGCACTACAACTCTGGAATTAGAAAAAAATGCTCAAAAACGGCATGTTTGTGTTCCTGTCAGTCTGTGAGGGTGGAGGGTCTGACCTGTGCTGCCTGCGCAAGCCGCTCCATCTTCTCCTTGATGGATCTGGACGAGACCCTCTGCCTAGAGCTGAACATACACAACAGATTTATCCACTTCTTCACCAAAACAACAATGGTTAAAATAATAACTAGAAATATATAGAAAAAGTTTTGAAATAAAAAAAAATAAAATAAAATACTAACTTACTTTCTCTGGAAAGATCCCTTATCCTCATCTTCGTTATGGTCCTAGTCCAAACCCAAACAGGAAATACATTGAAGTATTACAAGCAAAGACAACACTTCATTTCATTCAGCTGGCATTGATGTGTCTCTATTAAGTGTGCACAGTTAGCGCCTTCACATTAAGCTGATTAACATAGAATGAAAATATTTGGTAAGCTTCATCGCTTCAAGGGAAAAAAAATTAAGCTATCTTACTGTCTTTGCTTCAAACTTCTTCGAGGCCATCCGGACACTGGCACTACAGTAAAACAAATAAATCATCAATCAAAAACCTAGAAACAGATGAAAAATTGCAATAATGCTGATGGGGTTGGATCCTAACCTCCTCTGGAGCGGCGCGCTCTCCTCTTCCTTCTTTTTCATCATCTACGTTAAGACAAGTCTGAGTGAGGATCTGTGTGTCCAGCAGCGCTTACTCTGAATGTCTGAATGCTAATGTTCTACACATTCCTCTGCTCTCTTGTAATGTGTTTGGATTTTTAACAAAGCAGGCAGTCAGCTTGTAAATATTGGTTTAGATATCAACATGAGGTCAAAGCTTTGAGCTGAGCAAGCAAATTCTGCCGAGCTGATAGACAAGCAAGCTGATGTAAGATTAACAGTCAAATTGGCAGAAGTCAGTGTTGGCAATTAAAGGGAAGAACGTGTGCCTTCATGCAGGCATGTGTGTGTATGCATGTGTGTGTGTGTTTACCCTGAAAGATATGGTCCTGGAGCTCTGTCTGACGAAGGCAGGTTTGGCTGCCTGTTCAAATTTCCCAGTGGTGGAAGAGCCGTTGGAGCTGACCTGAACGAAAACACAGATGACCCTCCTGCTACATCTAGTCAGAGTTTAGATGAGCCGCAGATGTGTGTATTTGTTAACTTTCTGCAGGTCTAGCTCTGTGTTTTCACTGTTGGGGATAAAAAGCCTAAACTTTTACTCTTCAACCATCAGGGGGTGCTGTTTCCTTAATTGAACTGGTGGGCTGTGAGTTAAATTAAATTCAGTTCGGTTTAAAAAACATAATGCCAATATACAGTAAGTATCAAGTCAAGCTGCTCTACAAAGAAAGCATTTCACCTGGTGAGCACTTTGCAATTCATTTGACAAGCAAAACAGGAAGTTGACATAAAGCTGTAAATTATGGCTTATGTCTGTATATTTGAGTGTGCACATTGGACTACCTCCTGTGCATGTCCATTCTGAATGGGGCTTTGAGATCCATGGGAGGATGTACTCTGGCAGGGTGAGGGGAACGGATCCTGGGGGGACAAAGGTGCTGACGGAGAACCAGGGCTCATGGGAGTTGTGCGGCCCGATGGAGTGTTGTCAAGGGAAATGGACACAGAGCTGCAACAGCAGAAACACACAGGAACTTTAAGATTAATCTTACAAAACGAAACAAAAATAAAAATAGACTTATTTTCTTCCTGACTCTCTTCCATAAAGACAAAATTATTGGAGTGCGTGACTAATAATTGCCCTTTGAACACAATGTCCCTCCTGAGATGTGGATCTGTGCAGATCCTCTCGAGTAACAGTGGACTTTTTTTTTTTTATTGATTCTTTGAATAATCCTCCCACTGCCAGGCTTGAATGGTGGATGACTATGTGTTGGCAAGTTTGCAGTTTTACGGCATGCTTTTTTCCATCTTTCATTTTTGGCTGATTGACTGAACATAGCTCTGTGAAGTATTTACACCTTGAGATATTGCATCATAACATGTTGTAACGCTACTGTAAACGTCTTCAATAGTTTTCTCAAAAGTGGAATTTACTAGCTCAACAGCTGACTTCTAAAGTCAATAAGTCACACAAAAATGTCTCAGCGATATTAGAGTAAAGGGGCTGTAAAAATACAAGCATCATGTTTTGTTTTCTAAAGCTGAAAATCATATTTTCTTGTCCTTCATTTTTGCAACTATGACTTACTTTGTTTTGGTCTACAACATCCAATTCTATCAGAATTGAAGTTTATGATTGCAAAGTACCAAAACTGCACAGTGCATACAAGCCCCAGGGTTAGTAAAAATTCATTAAATATGTATGTCTCATTAATAGCTACATGTTAATAAATATAAAATCCCATTATTAACCTGACAAACTTGCGCGCTGGGCTGGAGGCTGGTTTGGGTTTAGGTGCAGGCTCTCTGCTGGATGACTCTCCAGTTTCATGCTACCAAACAAATGCAAAGAAAATACAGTGAACATAATTAGTCAAAGCACATTGAGTGTTTCCAATGCTTTTGTACATATGTACCTGTAACACACCTTACATTACATAACACAATATAGTTATGTCCTAATTTGCAGTTATACTGTGAGTCTGTATGTGTAAGACCAGATAAGGTTCAAATTATGACTTTAAATACCTCTTATCTAGGAGTTAGAGATGTTTTGCATGGTCAGCTGCATCACAGAAAGACTGCAATTCCAGTAACTGCACAGCAGTATTCAATGTTTAACTATAAACCTTGTTGCCGTTTACCATTTTACAACAGTCATATTTTAAACACTGTATGTCCAAGAAAATTTTAATTATCTACAAAAACTATGTGTAACTTTTTTTTTTCTTGCACTATGGCCAACATAAGTCAGTTGACTGAAAGCTTTGTCTCCACATTGCCCCAAACCCTTCAGGCCAGAAAAGAAACACAGTTTATACATAAAATGAATTACATCTTAATGTTAGATTCAATTCTAGGTGATATAAATGTGGAACACCAACATTACACTTGATACAAATGTGGATCTACTATAACAATTTATACCTTTCACAGGTCTAAATGACCAAATTAGTCAATTAGACCTGTGGAAAAGCACAGAAAAAGCTTTTTGAAGACTGTTGCAACCATATGCAACCAACCTAGCTTCAACCCAAACTAGCTCAATAAACTTATAAGACAAAGGCGACACTTGGGCTCAGCTGGCCCGAGACAGTGATCAATATCCAACATACTGAGACTCTGTTGCTGTAGAACTTAAGAAATGATTTACACAACTTTCCCTTTGCGTGGGGTAAGATACCAGCAACACTGCATAGTTGTAGTTGTCGGAACATTGTGAAGTATAAATAGGACAGCTGGGAGTGAAGGTTTCGTAAGTATTTCTAACTATTTTGACTAAGGAATTATCTGTCAGATGTCCAAATGGAAACATTTCACAACAACCATTTGTCCAACCAGAAACTGTAATATAAAATGTTCATCCCAGAAGTCAGAAGCAATATTTTAAATGACAGAAGAACATAACACTTGGGTCCCAGATTTTAGCTGCGAGGTGTACACTGTTTATGACTGCAACATAATAAAAAAAATAAAAAGTAAAAAAGAAACAGTAAAGATCTTTAAATTCAAGTATTGCCTGGCTTATACTGTCCTTCATTACTTCCAAATATATGTCAATTTGTTATTTTGCCTGCTTTCATTTTCTTATGAACTTATGAAGTTTACCAGCAGCTTGAAAGGAAGGACAAATTATTAGCTCTACAAGCTAATTAAGCTAGCCTCAACCCTCTCAGCCGGATTATCAGAAAAATAGAGATAACGCAAGGCTGCAGAGATAAAGTGAAACAATCACAAATCACCTCAAACATTAAACTATAAGCCAAAAAAGAACAATGCATCAAATCACTGATCAACCTAACCAGGATATACAGCAAACAAGGCTTTAAGAAAGTCACCAACAACCAAGTCTTTTATTCATGCTGCAAATAAAGCTTCTGAAAATTTGAGCTGAAAGAGAAGAGCAAAGTCCAAGTCACCAGTGCAAACCCTCTGCCAATCATCAGATAGCCTGTTACAATCATAGTCTGGCTAAAGGAAGAGATATAGATAATTCAAATCAAGACAAGGAAGCGCCTCGTAATGTGTAATATAAAGCCAGCACCCTGAGACAGAATGATAAAAGGAAGAAGGTTGACCAAGGGCATTCAGCCATCAGAGCCACCATTCAGGATCTTTATGTACATTAGTAAGACACCCGCTACTGATGAGGTGCTGCATAAACATATCCATGTAAAGGACAGGAAGGAGCCATCTTTAAAGCGCAAGGTCCTGTGTACCACCAGCTAACTGAGAAAGTCTCTGATTGCCAATGGCTAGAGGGGCTAGGGGATCATGGCCTTTGACAGGACAAAGGCATCACAGGAACAGGAGCACCAAGCAGCATATGCTGGAGGTCTACCACACTGGACGAGACCTAGTGTGTATGGTGTGTGAAGATCCGCCTGAACCAACTAGTAGCAGGGAAACAATAGTACACAATACACATAGACAAGTGGCTTGACAAATGTGCAAGAAAATCTTCTCCAGTCTTCATCTGGCCTTTACTAGATCAGTGTTTCAAGATTGTGTGGACAGTTTGCTCTCAGTAATAAAAGTTTAGTCATTTCCTGTTTAAGTTTAGTATAGTTGTAGTTTTGTCCATATTCAATGTCTTTTGTTTTTTTTTGAATAAAACAATAGAAGGTGTTTCCATCTCTTTTTATTAGGACTTAAATATAACTCAAGTAGGCCTTGGCTACTTCCTTTGCCTCCTATTACTTAACCTTTATGCTGTAATCCCTCACATTCTGCATTAAGAAAACATTAAGAACTATGTATGAGGTCATCATAACGACATAATTATTCTCTTCGTAGCTACCTGGTTAAAAAACCTGATTCATTTCAGCATTGACTTAGCCTTAATAAAACTTTTTTCTTTGGGTGTTCACCTTTTTAAACACTTCCAACTCGTGTATGCAGTTGTTGTTTCTGTGCTTGTTTGGCCAACGTAATGTTCTTGTGCATCTCAAGACAGGAAAACAGAAGAATGTGTAATGCATTAACCCCACCCACTTTCTATGGCTAAGAGGTAACCACTGGATGATGAAAATATACCTAGCTATAAGTGTATGTGAACTTTTGCATAACAACTGTTTCCACACACTCAGAGGAAGGACACTCATAGATTCACACTGTTCCCTCTTAAGGTGAAAGATGGTGCAGAAGCAGACACTAATTCACATGAAAGTCTTCCAATTTGGTTTAATTTAAAGCAAGAAGTATTTCTACTTACTTGTGTTTTTGTACTGTTAGTTCTAGTACTGCTGTTGTCGCTGTTGGTGGGACTGTAAGAAGACGTTGTAGTTGGCGGTTGTGGTTTGTACACATTGCCTTTCTCCTCATCCAACTCCCCAAGTAGGACCACCCTTGCGTCTTCTTCTCCTCCTTCTCCTCTGCCTTCCTTTGAATCACCCTCCTCTTCCTCTTTCTGCCGCCTTAATACCTCCACTTGCCTCATCCTCCTTTTTTCATCACGCGTCCGCAGCATCTCTACAAAGTCCAGCTGTATCTGCTCAACACTGAGAAAAAACGTCACGCACACCTTTATGATCGGACGGCTTCTGGAGAGAGCATTGAAAAGATCTGTAGGCTCGGTGTCCGGTCAGGTTTCTATGACAAAGGGCTGTTTAGTCGTTTCTCTCTCTTTGAAGACTGCCTGAGATCCAGATACTAAGTTTCTAGTGTGCTTGGAAGCTTTTCATACATTACATGTGTGTTTGTGTGTTTTAAAAGTATACAGATAACAATCCAGAAAGGCAAACTTTAAGTACCCTAGTCACTGCATGCAATAAATCAATCCTAAGACTGGGAAAGGGGTCCGAACCCCTTTAAATATATTTTGTTTTCTTTTTTTGTGCTGCTCAGCTATATATACATGAATAAAACAAAGTGTCAAGTTAACCTGCTGAGGCCTTGAGATGACTCAGTGGAGGATTCGGTCCCAGAGGTGCCTCCACTTGTTGGTGGCGTTCTGGGTGTGGGGCTGGAGTCCCCATCAGGCGTGCTGCTGCTCTTCACCCTCCTCCTCCTCTCTCTCTCCACTTCCTCCTCATCCTCCATTGTCCACTGACGAGCTAGGCTGAATGAGGATGTACACGAGAGAAATAGTTACCAAATATTAAATTGATTATGAGACAAAGAGACAATTACTTTGAAAGCACATGGAGAAATTATTGTCAAAGCCGATCTATCTGTTTTGGTTTCATGGTTAGTAGAGATAATAGTAGAAATAACCGTTACCCAGAACCTGTTCTACTTGTTCAGGCTTCACAGTTTTCTAGGGAGACTTATCAACAACTTCAGTGTAAGTGACAAAGCAAAGCATAGATCAACACGAGGGAGACGTTCCTGCAATTCAAATGCAAATAAGGATTTTCTAAAGACTTAAAACAGTAAGACATGGAAATTATTCTTTTTTTTTCTTCTTTTTTTTTAAGTTGCCCCGAGATTATCTAGTAGCTAAGACCCAGTCTTCTTGTTCAGAGTGAAGCCAAAGCTTTATCTTAAAATGAAAGTGTGTAAAGTGCCACTGACACTTCGCAACAACAGGTGTCATTGTCCCCTTTACAGAAAAACCAGAGTTAATCTTACCTGGACAGAGCCGACCAGTTTTTCCGACTGATAGACATGTTAGAAGAAAATTATAAAATATTCCAATTTCACTTGCTGATGGTGGGAAAAAGTCAACAGGCAAGCTCTCTGACAGAGGGAGTAAAGTTAGAGTCGGTGAGGCACAAAGCAGTCCACCTTTAGCCAGGTGCAGCTCATGGAGGTATCACATGACCACAGAGGTGAGCCTTTCACCTGACAGAGATGGGAGGGAGGGAGTCTCTCCTCTCCTTGTATGGTGAAAGTGTGGCTATGTCATGCTTTCTCATTATTATTATTATTAGTAATGATAATTACTAATAATAAACATGTATTAGATTTCAGGTATATCATTTACACCAAGTTAACTGCAAGGCTTTTGTTAGATGTTGACCAAAAAACAGTTTTAAACTATTTAAAACAAAAACTTGAACAAGAAACACAACGACAGAAACAAAACATGCAAGCCAAAGTCTGGCTAACGTGCATGAGTGGCAAAATAACGTGGTTGACTCAGCTTCTTTATATGCATGTGTATTAACGTGTGTTACAACGTTATTACTGTGTTAACTACTATGTTTTTTGTAACTGGCAGTGAGGCTGTTGACACTGTTAGTGAGACTCTTTGCCTTGTTGTTGGAGACCACACCTTCCTCTGTTGTGTGTCGGACTCTGACCCAGGCTCAGTCTGAGAAAGAGAGAGAAAGCAAGAGACACACACACACAGCAGACTGCCCACCTTATCTGAGGTTAAATAGTCCGCCCCTAAGCTTACAACTTTCATAACAGTGAAGAGTTTGAAATAAACCTGCTGACGGGTTAACTACCTAAAGTCTAGAGTCTTTGGTTTGTTCTGTGTACTTGTGCAAACATAAACCTGCTTCCCACACATGTAAAGAAAAGTCTGCTTGAAAGTCAGATGCTATCTACTAGTGCTGCTTTGCATGTCATTCTTCAGTACGTTTCTGAGTCTTGACATTTGACCTTTGCGTGGTTGCACTCTTGTATGGTCTGAAGTGTTTGTTGGCCCAGAGTTTAAAATATATTTGTCATCATTATAGCTCTATTAGAAAATAAGTTAGATGGAAATCTACTTATTTCCAAGAAGCAACATTTTGCATTTGCATTCAACCAGATAAAGTGTTCAAGAAAGGATGAAAGGACAGTTTTGTTTTTTATGGATATGCAAAGCAAACAACTGTTAAGGAGGTATGCAGTAAGGATAATTTCCTCTGCTCTTAAATATATATATATATACACTGCCTGGCCAAAATAAAAGTCGCCACCTGGATTTAACTAAGCAAATAGGTACAAGCCTCCTATTGGATAATTACTGCATAGGCGATTATCTTTCAGCTGGCAA
>CAEFZY010006727.1:0-50909 GCA_903066815.1 Brachyrhaphis roseni
ATCCTGCAAGAAGAATGGCTTAAAATCCCTCTGACCACTGTGCAGGACTTGTATATGTCATTCCCAAGACGAATTGACGCTGTATTGGCTGCAAAAGGAGGCCCTACACCATACTAATAAATTATTGTGGTCTAAAACCAGGTGTTTCAGTTTCATTGTCCAACCCCTGTACATGGCATAAGAGGAGACGGCTGCCAGCACTCCGATGCCAGACTGTTAACTATCGTAGTTTCTCAGATGAACGTTGGGACTCCATCTCAGATCACTTACCTTAACGGAGTCAGACCCACAGATCTCCAGCAGTTCCCAGGACAAATCTAATCAAGCTGGCAGCTTTGGCTTTCCAGTCGCCTTGTTCGTGCAGAACCAAGTTCAAACCTGTTCTGTCTTCTGTTGCACTCCTGACCATCGAATCAAGCAAATCATCTGTCAAGATATCATCCAGCCCTCAGAGATACAAGGATCACATTAGGATTAATCTTCAACCACTCGCTCGATCCCACTCATCTCTTCCTGGCGGATATTATGCTCCTCATTTGCAATATCTAGCTCATCTCTGTTTCTCCAACCTACCTCTGACTGTCTGCCCTCACAGTGCGCTGTCTGTCCTGGTTTCCTGGTTCCTTGTCCAACTTCATCATTGAACATTTCATATGTCGTAGTAAAATTTTTAAAACTGATTTGTTGGTGTGGGTCAAAAATATTTTCAAAACCATGACATTATATAACTTGAAATGAATGCGATGTTTCATTAGGTGCATACACTGCAATGCTAGGAAAACTGACACTAAAAAGACAGAACTCAAATACTTGAAAAGTTTAATTACATGATAGTATTTCATTAGAATTCAACTAAGGACAGAAAGACAATAGATATCCATCGCAGTTAGTTCACAAAAAGGAATGCCACGTCTATTATTATGATACCAGGTTTGCTCAAACATAAAAAAGATCTGCAACTTTGTTTAAGTGATGTATGCTAAAAAGCCATCTAACATTCTTCATTGCTGTGTTTCTCTTACAGGTCCTGGCCATGGTCTCCATCCTGTTTATTGTCATCTCCACCATCTCATTATCTCTCAATACTCTGCCAGAGCTTCAGGTTGTTGATGAGTTTGGCCAGTTCAATGATAACCCCAGTCTAGCCCATGTAGAAGCAGTGTGCATTGCCTGGTTCACTATGGAGTACCTCCTTCGGCTGCTGTCAGCACCTAATAAATGGAACTTCATCAAAGCACCACTGAATATTATAGATTTGCTGGCTATATTGCCTTATTATGTGACCCTCTGCCTAACTGAATCTAACAAGAGTGTGTTGCAGTTCCAGAATGTGCGCCGTGTTGTCCAGATTTTCCGTATTATGAGGATCTTGAGGATCCTTAAACTGGCTAGGCATTCAACAGGACTCCAGTCCTTGGGATTCACATTGCGAAGAAGCTATAATGAGTTGGGTTTGCTGATTCTTTTCTTGGCTATGGGCATTATGATCTTCTCTAGCTTAGTGTTCTTTGCTGAGAAGGATGAGGACGCAACTAAATTCACAAGCATCCCTGCCTCCTTTTGGTGGGCCACTATTACAATGACAACTGTTGGATACGGCGACATCTATCCACAAACCCTGCTTGGCAAAATTGTAGGAGGGCTTTGTTGTATAGCAGGTGTGCTAGTCATTGCTCTTCCCATCCCCATAATTGTCAACAACTTCTCTGAGTTCTACAGAGAACAGAAGAGGCAAGAAAAGGCTATTAAGAGAAGAGAAGCTCTTGAAAGAGCCAAAAGAAGTGGAAGCATTGTTTCGATTAATTTGAAAGATGCGTTTGCCCGTAGTATGGAACTCACAGATGTGCTGGTAGAAAAAAAAGAGGGAAGTAAATGTCCAGTAGACAACCACCTGTCCCCTAGTCGTTGGAGCTACCACAAACATTACTCCAATACTGATGTCAGTAGCCCAGCAAAGTCCCAGCCATACCAAGAGGTCACGCAGTGGGCTTCCCCAGGAGCAGGAAAACCACAATTTAATAAAACATCTCCTCGACACCTTACTGCAAAGCAACTTGACAGTCCTTACAACAAGCCAGGAACCACCCAGGAGCAGCAAGACAAACGTATAGAAGAGCCGATAAACATGGATATTTTGACCTCTAGTCAAACCCAACCAGCTTCACCTAAAGTGGGCAATAGGGAGAAACTTGTTGCTGTGGTTGATTCTTCAGGTGAAAAAGAAGAAAAAAGCTCTCTGTTACCAAGTGTAGAAGGAGGTCAATGTAGTCTGAGGCACTCTATCCCCCCTCCCTTAGATTTAAGTCAAATCAGCACAATGGAAGCATGTCAACGCCTGGACAGTGACCAACCAATGGCAATAATCAAAGAGGGTTTGTATGAATTTGTGTCCACTACCCAAAGATCAACAACTGAAGAAAAAACATTGTTACCACAGAGAGTGAATGATTATAGCGGACGTCAAACAATTACAACTCTAAATGTGGACTTCATTGGATCGGAAGGTGATGTTCTTACAGCAATTATGACACCATTAGCAACCAAAGACTCCACTAGCTCACCCAAGGTTGATCAACTACTTTCTGAAGATGTGTTTTCTATGTTCTCCACTTCTCCCAGTTCTGCTACACCTGACACAACGTCTGTGCTAACAATACCACAGTCTCCGTCCCTGTCACAAGAGTCTACCCGCCCTGTTGGGGAGAGTTCCATAATCAGGAGCTTAGAAGGTGAAGGGCAGCACACAAGCTTAAGCCAACAGGGGAAGAATCACATGGAAATGGCTGTTACTGGCTCTAGCTCAGCTAAAGCAAACCCACTCAACTGCACACATGAGCTAGTGACTATGAGAGAGGCAGATGGAGGAGGAGACACAGAGGGTAAAGGACAGAGTGGGGAAAAACAAGAAAATCACATTGCTTTGGATGGAAGTTTGACACCACCCTGTGAAACAAGTATGTAAGCTCAATGATAAGGATAGATTGAAAGCAGAAATAGAAAAACATAAATAAAAAAAAAGAACAAAAGCTTGTGGTCATGACTTTGTTAAGAGTGATGGATGGTTACCTGATTGAGACCTCCTCCATGTTCAAATGACACTGAACGCACAAATTGTGGAAGCACAAACATAGATGTTATTTATAGAAAGAAAAAAAAACTTATGTGCTGTCGATTTTAACGAGCACCAATTTTGTTTGTGTTCTAATTGTTTGAAGACAAACCTGGACAATGACATGACTGAGAACAACCAATGACGAACTGCTAATTTTGTAAGACTCAGAAGAAAGCAAAACAACGCCTTGAGTAAATGAAAATATTTGTGAGTGTAATGATTTTTTTCTTTTTGTTTGAATGCAATTTTGTTTGTTTGGAAAAAGAGAGTGTAATTTCCCTCTTGTTTTCTACTCTGCAGTTTTTGCTTAGAATGGGTAACAGGTAACAGTAAAAGCAGAATGACATTTTAGCTTTTGAATTTGTCAATGCAACATTAACAAATGTAGAAAAACCTTCATCACCTAATATACTCTACGGTTGGTCTTCCCATCTGTTGGTGAGTGAATTAAAGACGTAAGCATCTGAACAATACAGTACATGGGGGGTTGATAACCTTTGTTCTGTTTTATGAATATTAACATTTTTGTAACTTTTTCTATCGTTCTCTTTTTGTATAATCCTGTACCGACAGAGAACTGAATCTTTATGATAAAATAAGTAAAAGGAGCTGTAATCACTCCGGTATTCATCACTGTATGCAGAAGAAATACACTTTTCAAAACGGAATATACAGCATCATATTTCTGACAGGCAACATCAATGATAAGTAACCCTGGAAATGAAAAATGTAACAAATCTACAGTCATTTTCAATAAATCAGAATATGTGTTACAATGAGGCTCGTTTGTCAGCTTAAAAGAACCTTTTGAAAATAATAACCTTTAAGCAGATATTAAGCATACTTTTCATTAAGCCCAAATTCTGTATTGTTTTTTATTGATCTAATGTAATATTCTAATTTTAAATGTTATGTTTTCATTACATGTAAGCAGAAAATCATCATGATTAATATAATGTCATATATTGAAAACAATGTGTAATGTGTTTCACTTGGTGAACTGAGTTACTAAAGTAAATACAATTCTTATTTATTGAATATGACTGTATTGAGAAAGATTTATACTGTCATTGTTGTATGGATGGGGTAATCAACCTTGGCTCTTGTCTTTTAGTTATTTCATTTGTGTCTGTAATAAAATCCAAGACTGAACATCCAACTTCAGATTTAAGAAACAGTCCAACCAGTGGAACAAAAGCTTTCCTTTTCCAGTTTTATTCCTACTGCTGCCACACAAGGAGGTAGGATGAAGGAAATTCCTCCCTCTGCCTGCAGAACTTCTTCTGCCTGCTTAACTCCATTTACATACAGGCTTCTGTGTGTCTTTTTGAATACTGCATTCCACCTTCTGCTGTTCTTATATGTGGTTTTATTATAGACATCCTCTACTTCCTTTAAAACAACTTATATGATTTATTTTTTGACAAAATTCTTCTCTGAGTCGCTGTCATATCCAACCAGTTCTTACTTTGAACTTTTTCACCTGTAACTAAAGATTATGAAGTGTAAGACTTGAGGGTGTCCAGACACTGTGATTCTCCTTTGTAGAATAATCCACAGACACAATTGAGCTCTTTCTCAGTGTCAAACATTTCATTTTCTTTAATCTTCACCGAACCCCCCAAAACTTCTTCTCAATCCCTTTTCCCCATCCAGGGGAACCTTTCACAGTAAAACATCACCCGTCAAAATAAAACATTTCCAAAACATTTTACATTTTCATTACTCCAATTTTCACTCTTACAGACATGATTATGACATGGTTTCTCACTCTCTGAGGCTGCAATACTTGTCCTTATAATACAGGGCTGCGTGACCTTATGTAAATGAAACACAAATGCTTTTAGTATGCCAATTTTTATAAGCATTTCATAGAGACTGAGCATCCCTTTTTACTGTTCTCTGTAACTGGGACAAAAGGCGAAGCAGACTGGCTTCACTCCCCACCTTTAAGTGGAATTGTTTTGAATCTTTCTTGCATATTTTAGCTGCAGTTTTAAACTTAAGCTTTTCATGTACAATAAGCAATTGTTTCCTGGTATTTCAATATAAAGTGGTTTTGATGGAATTGTTTTCAAATCATCTGGTCTTGCAATGGGCTGCATGGTGATGCTGTTGTTGGAACTTTTCTCTTGCAGCAAGAACTTTGTGGTTTTAAATCCCAGCCTGCGTCTTTCTGCATGTTCCTTCTGTGCGTGCACAAGTTTCCAGCAGGTAGTCTTGCTTTCACACTCGGTCCAAAAATACGCCTTTTGGGTTGTTTCTTTTTGTCCTTATGAGTGAGTTTGTATGTGCCTGGTTTTTTGCTCTGTAATAGACTGGCGACCTTTACAGGGAATTGGGTTTATTTGTCTCGTAGGATCTGATAGCAACTGCACTATGCTTCAGAAGTGATCATGGTTATTAGAAAACCTGGATTCCAAAAAAAGATCAAATAGAAATAAATAATCATCAGTTTCAGATAAAATTCTGAGAAAAATATTCTGAATCATTTGAAGAATAACATGACTTAAACTTTTCTATTTAGAGGTTTGTTTTTGTCTTTCCTGAACATTAGCCACCATGGGAACAAACTCTGATCCACAGTTTGTGTTTGTATGAGTTATTCTTTGCACAGTAGGACACTTGAGGGCAAATGAAAAACCAGGCACTGAAAACCTTGAACTATCCTCACTGCTTGAATTCTGTTGTTGTACTTTTATCATTCCACTGTTTTCTGTCTGCTTTTTAAATGACTGCAAGATGCCAGTGAGTTAGATTATGTAAATAAGTGAATGTTGCTCATAATGACTTTTGATTCTGTTACGAAATGACAGAAAAATAAATGTGTACATTCAAACATTGTTTTTGTAGGATGTCTATTTTTTGCTGAGCTTCAAAAACAATGAAATTAAATCAGCAATGAGGCAATGAATCACAAATCAGCCATCCTAAATTAAGCATCTAAAATAATATTTTTAAATGACCTCCAAATAACATGAAGTTGATAGATCTCAAACACAAACCAATTTCCAAGAAAGTCTGTTTATGGACAGACTAGACATATTTTTGTCTTCATCAGGGCCTCATGTACAAAGCGGCGTGCGCACAAAAAAATGTGCGGCACCATATTTTATGCACAACTCAGCATGTATAAAATTTAACTTTGCGTCAAAGTTTGCGTAAATATACGCACACTTTTTCCCTTGCGTGAAAATGTGCGACAGCCACGTAAATCTTTTGTGTGAACAATATCAAACTACAAAGCGTCAAAACTCACCTAAATACACGGAAATCTGACTACATTCAGTTATTTAGACCAAGACGCATCAAACCCGATGTTCATTTCATGATTTTAATATTTTATTGTTTAAACCTAAACAGTGAATCTGAACAATTATCCTCAGACAATAACATAACACACACAAAATAAATAAAAGGATGTGAAAACCTCTTAGAGTGTTCAAAGTTCATATTGATCTGCTGGGAAATGATGATGATGGTTTATTAGTGCTTAGATTAAACCAGACGGATCATCCTGGAGCTCTGAGCAGAATTTAATCCTTTAAGTTCTGCTCAGAGCTTAGGTCCAGCTGCAGTCATCCTTCAGTCGAGCTGCCAGCTTTATGAACGTACCTTTATGGACAGAAAGCATCTCTATTCTGTACATGTAAACTTATAAATATGACTCCACTATTTACAATAAACGCCCACTTTCCCCAGTGAAAGGATTCTGTCTGTCTTTAAATCCGGGCTGGACTCTCTGCTGTTCAGGCATCTGCATGATCTGTTTATTCTTTTTATTATTTGGATTCTTTCTTTCTTTAAAATGTATTATTTTTATTTTTGTGAGGTTACCTTATGAGCCCTGAAAGCACATTTTAAATAAAATATATAATAATTATTATTATTATAAATACTTATAACGCATTGGTCCGTGCGCAGAAGAGCATGAAATGCATTTATGGGGTCATTTCATTCTGACTAAAAGAAGAAAACAGGGTTGGATCAGCAGATTAACTCAAACCTGCTGATGATTGGTGATCAAGGTGTGTATGCAATCACACGTACGGTATATAAATAGCTGCGTAAAGGTGAGCCGCGTAATTGTGGAGCTCTTTCCCTCTGGTGGAGAACATTGCCAATGGAAGGATTCAGAGGGAGCGATTGATCAGAGATAATATTGATCTGCTGGGAAATGATGATGGTTTATGAGCGTTTAGATTGCTCAGACTGATCATCCTGGAGCTCCGAGCAAAACTTGTACCGGTACCAGTCCAGCTGCAGTCATCCTTTAGTCGAGTCGTCCGCTTTGTGAATGAGCCTTTATGGACAGAAAGCATCTCTATTCTGTAAATATACAACTTCTGCAGATGATTCTATTATTTAGAATAAACATCCACATTCCTACTCAAAGGACTCTGACTCTGTCTTTAAATCCTGACTGAACGCTCTGCTGCACGATCACTTTATTTTTTATTTAGATTTTTTTTCTTTAAAATGTATTATTTTTGTTTTTGTGAGCTGACCTTGTGTGCCCCGAAAGCACATTTTACATAAAAAATATATAATAATAATAATAATAATAATAACAATTGGTCTTTCTAAATTCTCCCTAGGTGTGTGTGTGTGTGTTGGGGGAGGGGGGGTAGCTGGAGACAGACACCAACACCTCCCGACCCCATTAGGAACAAAGGTGTAAGAAAATGAATGAAAGAATGCTGGTTTGAAACCAGTTTATACCACAAGGGGGCATTGTGTATTTGTCAGTACTGTAGTTCTTGGTGGGCTCAGTTGTTGTCGGTAGGCTCTATGAAGCAAAGCGGAAGGCGCATTATTGTGTTGACATCCCCATTTTTTTCTTTACAGGTTAAAAAGTGACATATCCTGTCTGGGGTGGAGCTCTGGGCAACAGCCCATAAAGCAAGGGGGCGTCAAAAGGCTTGCAGCAAAACAATAAAAATAAAAACAATAGTAAGGAACTGAAGTAACAACAAAAAAAAAAATGGTTGTCCAACAATTAAAAGTTTTCATCTGATTAATCACATAATTGCTGTGAATTTGTCACGAATAATTCATTGTTTTTAAGAAATTAAATTAGTTAATAAATGAGTTAAAAATGTGCTGCAGCATCAGAGAAGCACAGAGTGGAAAGAGAGAAGAGGAGCGAGACAAACTTTGTAAGAAATAGGAGATTAGCCCCTGTAGAAACAGCTGAAGCAGAGAGAGAAATTTCAAACTGATGATGTCCAAAAAGTTTTTAAATCTGGTCAATTAATCGCTCCAAAAGATTAAAGAATTTGAATTAATGCTGGATAAATGCATTAATTTTGACAGCCCTAAAAAGAAATAAACTAAAACATCCAAAATCTTTCACTGTCTTGCAATGATTCTAATATTTGTATAGACTCTTTGTCTATTATATATATATATATATATATATATATTATTATTTTTTTTTTTAATTTATTTATTTATTTTTTTTTTTTGAAGGGTAATGGATATTTTGCAGCCAGGAACTTCCAGTAGGATGCATTCACAAGACTCTCTGCATCAGTTTACTGTAAATTGATGCAGCATAAATATGTGTGAATTCCATTGGATTCACACAAAAAGTGAGATGACCAAAAGCTTCAGTCCCACAGTTTTGTTTCCAATTCAACCAGCCAGCTCCTTCCTTTCTACTTTGTCATCACCCAGGTATTATATTAATATTATGGTTAATCAAACTGTTCCTGAAACTTCCTATCTTTTTCATTTTTGAAAACAGTTCCTTTCTTTTTTTCTTACACCTCGATTCTCCATCCTAACACATCCCACCTCCTCTTTGTCTTGCATCAGTCCTTGTTTCACCTGTATCCTCCTCCTTCCTTCTCCTTCTCTGTTTCCCACTTGAATCTGTTTGGTGTATTCCCAGGGGCAACGAGGGGGCAGAAGGGTCCATGAATAAGTCATTAACGCTGGCCCCTCAGACTCTGTGATCATCGGCAACCTGTTCAAAAACATGGTTCCCCGCCACCTCTCATGCTCCCTCTGCACCCTTCACTCTGCATCCATAAGAAATGAAAACATAAATAAATAACATGTTATGAAGTTTGAGTGTGTGTGTTTGTGTGTTCTCTTCTCAGTTTCTGTACCCTGAGCTTCAACATGTTCATTGGCTGATTGAACTGACATGGAGATGATTTTGTTCTATTACTCAAAACGAGTGAAGGAAACTTGAAGGTCAGCCAAGTTCTAAAAGAGATGGCATTAAGAAATTTTGCTCACCTTGCCAAATTTGGTACCACATTTGAGAGTGAGAAACTATAACTGTTGTTTTAGACAATTCAACAATTCTGTAAACTGCGATTTGGCTTGGAGACATATCAATTTAAGTTTTCTGAATTGAATTGAGCTAGACATCTTAATTTTTATTTGTACATTTCTCTATTTGCCGAGTTATTTTATCCATTTGGTTTCATATCCAGTCTTTTTTGTGTTGCTTTTTAACCCCTTAAGTGCCACCCGAAATACACTTGCATGCAATTGAATATTTATTAAAGCAGAATCAATCAGCTGACCATTTTAGGACCAAAATTGGGACAATAACAACTGTAAAGCATATTAAGCAGGTAAGTCATACAGCTACCAAAATCTTCAGACTTCTAGTGTGAGTAATATTCTGCATTCAGATCAATAAAGGCCATATCATAGATGTTGCAAATTAAAGATCTTAACATCTATTTAGTTGTGTTTTAGTGCACAAAAGCTGGGAAATGTAAGAAGAAAAAATACATTTTTGAATATAACTTGTTTGCCTTGTGCTGTTTTGGTAGTTTCACACAAAAAGTATTTTGAGATTCAATTCGTTTTTGCTCAGCCGTACATAATTGCAATTAAATGGCAAAAACAGTTCAGAACTGGATATATTTGGAAATATTTCAGCTTTACCTGCAGCATGCAAGCTTATCCAGAGTTGAGACTGCTGCTATACTTTGTTGACTAAATAAATTGCAAGATTATTATTATTTTTTTTTTTACATCACTTGCCAGTTGATGTGCACAACTCAATACTGCCTGAGACTTGCACAAATGTTTAAAACACAAGAACTGTAACTGTGTTTCTTGGCTCAGCAATAGCAAATCTCTGCTGAATTTAATAAATGAAGGGTGTGAAGTAAAGCTTAAGAACATAAACATTACTGTTATGCAGTCCAAACACAACAGGCTAAAACCGAATCAACTTTAAATGCTACCTCTGTGACAAACTCTCCTTCTCGCCCTAAGCTCCGAGCGGCTGCATAAAACAGCAGACCATGCAGCAGCGGTGGAGAATTTTAAGGAATTCTGGGTTCATGTTGTCAGCAAACAGCATGAATTATAGATTTTTGTACCTATTTGTTGGCTGCGTTACAAAGCTAAGTGAGTATTTTTCGGGGGGCAGAAAATCAAGCAGAGTAGCAGTGGAAATCCCCACGAGACTTTGAAGGGTAAAATAAATGCTTGCGTGTCGTGTTTACAGTAAATTGATGCAAAATATTAAGATGGAAACATTTTTGCTCCTCTTCTTGTCGACATATGGAGAAGCCATATAAAACCAAGCAGACTGGCATTAATTTCAGTTCTCTGTGGAAAAAAGACATAATTGGAGCATGCTGGAAACTTTGCCTGATTTGACTGAGAGTAGTTGTTTTTTTTAAAACCACTCACAGGGGAGCACCTCCACTGTGTTGTCTGACACTTGCAGAGCAGATGGTCAGTCCAGTATCTGACTGGAGGACTCCTCTGTATATTTATGTGAACAGGATAATGAACCAACCTCTATCAAATGGGAACATCCTTGTAGACTTCCAGAGGCTCTCCTGCTGTTCCTAGCAGGGTGCTCGCAGCACATGAGCCAGCTCATCAGAAGTTGCACAAGGTGTTTCTCTTCTCCCTGCCGAGTTCAGCTTGTTTTCGTCGCTGCTGCCTTTGTGTATATGCGTCCATGCGTAAAATTGTCCATATGATCAATACCTCCTTTGTTGTGCATGTTAACAAGGCAATCAAAGTGTGCACATAGTCAAAGGGAGATTATGATTACACTTTCTGAATCAAAGTTGAATTTATCATTTGAATTAGCTATGTGTGGGTGAGCTCTGTAACTCTGACATGAAATCTAAGTTGCGTTTTAGAGTCAGAAACTTTGCTGGGTGTTTAGTCTTTTTGTTGGTTTTTTGTGATAATGCGTCCTCTTCAGGTTACTTTATGTTGTCAAATTCAAATCAAATATAATTTTTTTATCTTTCCAAGTCATTACTGTGGTTGCCAAAGAGCTAAGTAAAGCACTTAATGCCACAAAAAACATATATATGTATATAACCTCTTAAGACATGACATTTAATCTGTTAAATAATTTCCTGGAGTCATGTTCAAAATGCCATCATTTACATTTTAGCCTGAACAGTTCGTATCTTCGAATTGTACGAATGCAAGACCTTAGGTATTCCAGACTTTTCTAACACTGACAGAGAAATCTAATTTAAATACATTGGCACCTTGGTTATTTCACTTAAGGGTTAATATAAAAAAGAACGACAAGTCAGTTTCATTCTGTAACTCACGCCAGTGAGAGAGGCTGTTGTTGCTGACCGCGTCAGTGAAGCTTTTCTCCCCACAACCAAGCAAGACTGGACAATTAGAGCAGAGTTCAGGCTGATCAGTTGTTCAAACCTCCAGAAATCATTTTTGTCAGCACTGCTGCATTGGTTGTTCCTGCAAACTACAGACGAATTTGACTGCCTTTGCCTTTTTACTGTGAGACTTTGGTGCTTCCCCACGGTGACCTAAACAATCCAAACTGTCCGACATGCATGGTGAGAGCAACAGCAACACGATAGCTGTGAAGTGACCCCGAAGGCTGTTTCAAAGAATTTCATAACAGAGTGGTGTACTAGACTAGTCTGCTTCTCTGCTGGGGAGTCTGACATGCAGGCAGTTTCTGGTCGGACGAGAAGTCGCTGCTATTGGTTGTTGTGAATGTGGACAAATTCAGGTTTGTGGCAGACTAAACTGAACCCGCTTTGCTAATCTCCAATTCTTTCTCTGAAAGGTGGATTTCACTCAGAATAACAACGGATCTGTCTCTGTTGGTTCCTGAAAGTCTCATGAGGTCTACATAATTTGAAACTATCAGTAATCTGTATTTGCTGATCTGATCAATAAAGTGAAAAACCCTGTTTTTTTTTTTTCTTACTGCAATAGATTCAAAAGGAAATCCCTTTTTTGTGAATGAGGGAAAACATTCTCTTGTAAAACACACAGAAAGAAATATAAACACTAATAAATAAATGATTAAAAACAAAGATAGTTTTATTCAAAAACTAGTAACTAAAGGGCAATTGTTATGAATGGGAAAAGAATGGTTAAGATAATTAAAATGATAAAATCTAAGACTAACCAGGACTTTATGATGTTTTTGATTGTAGTACTACAGCAGAAGAACCCTTACAAAACAAAGGTAAAAAGGAAAATTATAAGTGACCAAAATTTCAGGTTAATGGATGACATCCTGCTATTGAACATATTTCATCTCTAGGATGTCTCTGGATCTTTCACGTTTCAAATAAACTTTGCATATGCTCAGCTCCCTACTGCTGAATTCACCCTGCTACGATTTCTGTTTTCAGTCGTCAAACGTCGGAAATATCGCATTCATATTTAGTAACTCTTAGTACTAAATAAGTACAAAGAAGATTTAATGCTGGATGGAGAAGAAGGACAACAATCTGTTTGGTTGTAGTACTACAGCAGAAAATGATTGACATTCTGACATAAATCTGCAGTGTGTCACCAAGACAATATAATTTCTGCTGTGTGTTTCTTATATTTGTCATATGAATCTTATATCAAAAGCTTATATCAAAAATCTTATATCAGAAGCATATTTCATATACTGAAATGTATTGCAGCAGCCTCAAACACAACAATGAACTGTTTAACTACAAAAACTGTAGCTATACAGTTTTTTGTTTCTCAGCATCACGTCACCAGAGTTGCAGATTGATTTTGGTCACTGCGCTGCATCCATTCGACTGAATCTGAACTACACATCACTTCTCAGTCCCAGAGTAGCTTAATGTTCCTTATCTCAGCACAGCAACCTGTGTATTAAGGGAATTACAGAAACAAATGTGACTTTTGTACATTTTAAAACCCCTCAAGCTGAGCTTGCAGTTCTGCAGTCCCCAGTCAGCAAGAGATAACAGCCAGGAATTCACAAAACTTAGAATAGCCTCATTACTGCAAAATGGTGTAATGTGTTATTGTTAAACTTCCAGACATAATTCATTAATTTTTAGTCTCTTAATGTGGGCTGAGAAGTAATCTCCAAGGCAGCATTCTCAGCTATTTGTAAATCCGGCTCTCTACAGACAATGTGCTCCGACTAAAATGTAGGGGAAGGTTATATAAGTTGTTGTGTTGTTCTAATAATTGGCTTTATTGCAGCTATAAGGGGAGGATCTGCGTTTTTCAGAAGCACAAAGCCAAATTCATACTTCAGACTGCATCATTATATTTTAATAGTTGTTGTTCCATTTCAAAGTTTTAAATTTTAAAGGTCCAGTCCATCTCATTACCCTCAAACTTTATTTTATCCTATTTTTTTTTTCTTTGTACAAATTTTCTAGGTCTGTCTCATATTCTTGGTGGCTCTTTTGCTAATTTTCAGTCCAATAGCCATTGATTAAAAAGTTGGGTTTTTTTCTGTTTTAAAAATGTCCTTAAACTTAAGGGATGTCTAACCACAAAATCGGCTTGAACTATGTTGCAGATGTTCATACAATCATAATATCAGACTCTTTTTCTCATTCAGTAATCCTTCAACACCTACTTTAAATCACAGTTAGCATAATACCCTCATTTTCTTCATTTAGGATTCCTCTATCATCGCTCTTACTTGGAACTTCCTCCAGTTTTTCTCTTTTGCTGCTTACCGTCATAATCGTTTCTTCTGGAAGGTTTTGTCCCCCGTTGCTAAGCATGCAGAAGTCATCCCTGCATTAATAAATAACAACTTGAATGCCAGTTTACTTCCTATTAGCCAGACACATAAACATTAGGCACAGATTTGGATCAGATTTATAAAGTTTAGTATTTGGAACCTGGAAGAAATTTTCAATTCTGGCCTCAACCTGGATTTGCATGTAAAATTAAACTCATGCTCCTCCTAACAATAGACCTGTTGAATACTTACTAATCCTAAAAACTTTTTTTATACTTTTATTTCTTATCGGTGAACTTGAAAAGTTTCCTTTTGAGTGAAGCAATGGTAAACAGTGTGTCTTTTCGCTATCATTTAGTTGGGATGGGAATCTCAGCTCAGCAGCAGCCCCAGTTAGTTAGATTGATAAATTGCAGATTTTTATACGGCGTGCAATTTTAATGTGCTTTGAGACAAGCTAGATGCAGATTGAAGGGCTCTTCTGGGACACACTCAAGGCAGAGGAGTTGTAACGCACAGGGAGTGGCTTTGCAGCCGTGTGGCATGCAGGACAGAAGAGGAGGACAGCAAGAGGATAAAAGGAGGGAAGGCAGGTGGGGTGGACAGGGTGGGGAGGTAAAGGCATCTGCCAGGGAGGGGCTGGCTTGGCTCTACATCGGAGAGAACAGAAGGAAGAAGAAAAAGTCTCTGAGGCATTCTGCAATTTTCTTTACCCATTTATCAGTCTCTGGCTTTTCACTCTCCACCCTCTGCACCCCTTTTTCACACAGCATCTGGACTCACTCTTTTTTTTTTACTTCCTTTTCAGCTCTGTTGGATTCCTCACATTGCCTCTGTTTCTCCTTCCTGACCAGGCGTTATACGTCCCCGACTCCTTTCATCGTTGCTCTTCTTTCATTTCATTCACAGCCCTCTATCGCTCCTTGCCACCTTCTTTCTGCTTGCATCTCTGTCTTTATTTTAAAGATCTTCTCATTGCTCCATAAATTCAAACAGGGATGAAAAGATTGGCTCGGGATCTGTGCTGGTGCAGTCGAGATTGCACCACCCTACCAAGAGAGTGGGTGTTAAACACAGACATCGGTGCAGCCTGCCAAAGAGATGGCACCACACTGATGCCGATGGCTGCAGAGAAACATGAATATATGTCTGCTTCCACCCACTCACACAAGAGCATGTCTTTGGTTCACTTTTACCTAAACGAGGTTGCTGATGTTCTGTCCTTAGTTTTGCCAGAGTGGTACTGCAGTCGGTCAAATGCAGCATCCTAATGCATCAAGAACTTGTCTACATTCGTTGCCGTCACTAATCTGAGAGCATTTTGCTGAGATTTTATGTGCACCTCCATCACAGACTGCTGTAATTGTGATGTGGAAGGAAAGTGAAACGGCTTTACAAATTTCTTTCCAAATAAACTGGATTGAAAACATCTTTAGGCATCGATTTTCAAGTCTTGTCAAACATTTTTAATCGCATCAAGGTCTGGACTTTGACCGGACCTTCTAACAAACAAATATGCTTTGGCGTTTAAGGATTGTCCCATTTTCAACGCCATCCATCTCTCCATCAACTCGGTTCAACTCGAGAACAAGTGAGACCACCTGTAAGAAAAAAAAGAGACAAAAATAAAGACACATTAACGCTTAAGCAGAACTATATCCTGAAACATAAAAATGACCCATAACATAGCAGTAAATCCCCTGAGGACTGACTGTGTAGAGTCGATGCTCAGGCCCTGATCTCATTGAAATGCAGTGGAGGGACCTGGAACTGCCTTTACATGCAAGAAACCGATCCGACATCTCACAGGTGAAGGAGAAAAGTGAGTCAAACTTTACTCAGATGTTATGCCAGATTGCTACAAGATATGTCTCTTTGAACCTAATTCAGCCAAAGGGGAAACGATGTCCTAATCTTTTCCTCAGAAAACACACCTTATTGATACATTTTGCTAAAGGAGTAAAGTCTTGGTGCTTTCCCCATAAGAAAGTATTTATCAGAAATAAATATTAAAAAAAACAAAACAAAAAAAACCCCCAAAAGAGCTGTCTCATTAAAAAAAAGAAAAAACTTAACTTGCTAAATCAACATATAATTACATAAAATAACATTTACATTTTGTGGAACATTGGTCAGAATAGTGAAAACTATATTTATTTCTGTTCAGAGGTTGGCCGGCTTGGAAGTGTTGAATTTAAATCCCCGTCTCAAAGCGTGTGTGGCGGGCCAGCAGGACAGCCCAGTTCTCCCATCCTGTGCCAGCTGTGAGGGATTACACACAGTCTGTCCCTCTGACAGTCATCCTCAGTACAGGCCTCTAATGCAAGTGTCGATACACTGTGAAATGTTGTGTGCTGTCATAAAAATACTCTGGAATGCTGTCTGGAAATGCTGCTGTTGGCTTGCTTAGTTCTGCGGCATGCTCATGCAATGTGCGCACATAATAAACACTTGCGGTCGCTACCAGATTGGAGAGATCGCTATGCTATAGCCCGACACTACGAAATTCCCCATCAGCTGAATTTAGAAATTTAGAACGAATCAATATGCATAAAAATGTAATTTAGAAAGAGTCAATATGTAAAACAATAAAAAAAAAAAAGCGTGCTTACATTTCACTCTCTTCAGCACAACAGCTATATATTTTTTGTTGATTTCTATATTTATATCAAGCATTTAATACATCTAACAGAAAGCGAGTTCATTTCAGAAGTATCTTGCATGCACATTTGTTTTAATTAGGTATGTAACATTGGACATTGAAAATGTCCCCCATAGACTGTAGCGAGTTTTTGACTATGCATAAAAGCCAAAGGCACTAAATGAGCATTGTCATTTATACATTGACAGAACATAAAAAAACAATGAATCCAGCTATATCTGCCATGTTTTTTGGGGTCGCTGCTCTTTTTCCTGCTGTGAGTTTTTATGCAAACCATTTCACAGCAACTTCTTGAAACTCACAGCAAGTAGTTTATAATTGAAAGACAAATTTTGGTGAAATATTCAAAAGACGTCTCCAGTAGCTCTGCTCAGAGTCTGACGCGGTGCAGCGACGCTTTTCTAAAGAGTTTTATTCATAGCTTGTCTTTTGATTCCACTTCGAGCCTCATAGTGGAACCAAGAACCTCGCACAGAAATCAGCAGAACCGCAGAGCTCCCTTCAGGTAACTCAAAGTGAAAACATAATTTAACTTTACCTTATCAGGGAGCAACACTAACAGCACATTTGAAACAGTCAACAGCAGGGATTGTGTTGTATCTTACTAAGTTGTTTATTTCATATATATATATATAAGAATTTGTGAAAGAGTGAATAACAAGACAGAAGGGGGAGATTAGGTGAAAAAAATGGAAAAGCTCTGTGCAGAGATTTACACAGAGACAATTAGAACACAGAACAGAAAATGATGGTTGAGGTAAAACTATGTGGTGCATCTCAATAAATTCCAAACATTTGAAAACATGACTGTTCAAAATGAGCAGAAATATGGAAAACTGAGTGGAAGGAGAAATGTGGTAACAAAAAAAGTCCAGATAACTACTACCCAATTCAATAGTTTGGGAAAGGTTTACAAGTTTCGCTGCCACTGACCAATGACCAAAGCATTACTGTGGTTGACTGACAGGCAGCCTGGCCTAAACGCCATTAAAAACCTATGGAGGTTTGTCAGAAGAAACATGATAGACATCAGACCCAACAATGCAGGTAATTCAGTTGTTCATGCAAAAGGAGCCTTAATCAAAACGTTAGAGCAATAGGCCCACATTTCTGTATTAAATATGTATTTCAGACCCTTTTGTAAGTAATATTCAACATTCTAAGTTTCTGAGAAACTGAATTTTGAGTTCTCCATTAGCTGTAAGCCATAATTGTCTAAATTATCTAAATACCAGTCGGTGTCCTGAGTTTACTTTTTTTTTATTTACTTACTAGCATTAATATATTCAGCAGGTAAACACAGCTCAAACATTTCTATTATTAATGCACTAATCTGCTAAATTAGGAACAGGCCCTGGAAGATGTAGTTTTTTCTCAGATCTGAGGACGGGTCACCACGGACTCAACGACTCTTTGAAGTTCTGAAGGAAAACATTATGACAATAGACACGGAAGTATGAAGGCATCAAGACAATCCAAGATAAAATAAAACTCATGCAGGGCTGGGGAAAAGATGTAAAACATGCTATTTTCAGAATACTGAGATGTTTTGATAAATTTCACATATAATTTGGCAAAAGTCTTCAAAGTGAGGCACAACATCAGTAAAATATCAAGACATTTCCTATTAGCAGACGCTAAAAATCTCTCCACAACTCCTCTACATAAATCTCTCTCGACATGCAGGGGAAAATATTAAACCCTCACACCCCTCCTGTACGCCCCCAGCCCCAGTGGAAGCACCCCGAGATCAGCAGCGCGACCTCCGGGTGGCGTGTGGCCCGAGCCGGTGTGACGACCCCGCTCTGACAGAGTGTCAATACAAAGCAATTTACAAGCGCATGAAAAATCGACCCTCGATAACAGGCAATTTCTCTGCTCCGCTGCCTCAAGAGGCATGACCCGCCTCGCAAAAAGTGAGCGAATGGAGGGAAGAGGAGGGAAGACAAAGAAGAAGGAAGAAGAGGAAGAGGAGGAAAGGGGTGATCATGGTTCACTGGGTGTGTTTACAGGCCACTGTGCTCCAAAAGCACAGGAGGGAGGGAAAGTTGGCCTGTAATGGGGTAAGCAGCTGTAATAGCAATATGGGGAAACAGATAAATCACTATTTGGAGTTGAGAGACAAAGATGACTCAGGAAGGAGGAAGTTTCAAGAAAATCATCATAGAGGCCGTCAGGAAATGAGGATGAGTTCAGCCAGAGAAAAGTGGTTTGTGGAGAAGAAGCAGGGAGGTGGGTGGAAGAGGGGCTGCTGTTGTTGATGAAATGTGGTATGTGATCGTCTTTGTGTGTGTAGACTTGAGGCCACAGGTGAGTACAGAGCTAATGACCTCATTCCTCTTCTCTTTTTGCCACGACACTTTTCTCAGCACCACTCTATTCATCAAACCCCATATCCATCTCTCTGTCCCTTCTTCCTTGATTCTCCATGCTTTCTGCAGAAGAGCCAGAGGTCACAGCTACTCCCAGACAGACAGGGACACACACAAACGAACATGTCGCGATACGTGTCTGAGAAAAGTGCCTCATCACAGCAAGCATACGTGTTTGTTTTGGTGATTTTGGTAGAACACAAATTTATCTGCAGGTGTACAAGTGTGGGATTTCTGAGGAGGATTTCATTTTTTTAAGCACACTAACTGTTCATTCTGGGTTGCGTGAATTGGGGTTGATGACATCACAAGTGGCACAAGACCAGAACTGATCAGCTGACATTAGTCAACAATATTGCAAATGAACAACTTTTGGCGGATTCTGAAGAGCTCGAGTTGCAAGAGGGTTCCACCTCGAATGTTTGAGGCAAAAGACTTTCATTTTCAGAAAACACTGAGTTCCTTTAAATCAAGATTACAAACCCACCTGTTTAGAGTTGCTGTTGAACCATAATAAATACACATCAAAATATTTGATGTGTATTGATGATCTTTGATGATGGCACTCGTCAAAATGTAATGTTGGTCACTGGTTTCTCAGTTGTTGACTGCATGTTGCTTTTATGAATTATTTTTGTAATTCATAAAAGCAACATGAATTACATGTTGCTTTGTACAACACAAAGGTGTTGTACAAAGATGTACAACACCTTTGTACTGCCTTGTTGCTGAAATTCGCTACAAAAATAAATTAGATTTATAGATTTATTGAAGGTATTAAAGAAAAATTCAAAAACATTAATGTGCACAGTGCAGATTGCTCAAAACGTGCTTAAAAAAATTTGCAGTAATAGATTCGCTCTGACCATCTCATCAGAGGGTGGAAAACTTCTGACAACGTTGTGAGCTTACTATGCTAAAATCTGATTGGTTAGGGAAAAAAAACATGGCTCCACAGTTATTTCACCTATTTAACGTAGCAGGTCTGCTTTACTGAAACAATGATAACGGGAAGTAGCGCAGCCAGGAGAAAGATAATAAAATAAGAGAAAAGACCATTGGAAGTGAAATTTTATTGACCAAACATTATATATCAGGTGGCAGATTGGTAGTATTTATGCCAGTAGAGACGGCTCTCCACTGATATATGCCACTAAGAAAGACGCACTGAGCACCAGCCCCCAAAATCTCTGTTCACAGCCCTGTATGTGTACCAAATTAAGACACTGACAACACGAGATAATCTTGAGTTATTTTCTGAAAATTGCATGTTTGGCTTACTGATAAATGTACTGCATAGACAACACTTCTTATAAATTGACTTCCAGAGTGCAGCTCAAGCAAGCTACAGCCAAATAAGAAGCATTTGTTGCCTCATCTTACAAAGACCTGCTGCCTTATCGTTCCAGGTTCAATTACTCACATTCATGCTTAGACACACAAATGAGGGCGTCCAAGGAAAGGTGGCACCTGCACTATTGGTTTTTGAAGGTGTTCCTGAACCGGGAAAGGCTGTAATGCAAAGAGACGTATTCAGGTCACTCACACACAGCTGGGTGGAAAGAAGAGAAGAAGGAAAGTGCATGTTGAAGTTGAAGTGGATGAGGAGAGTATAGGATAGGGTGGAAGAGGACGAGGAGGGAGAGAGCGAGAGACCGAGATGGAAGAAGTGTCACAAGTCCTGCAAGAAAATCTATGTGGTTGAGAACGTGGAGGCTGTGCATGCAGAATAAAAAGAAAAATACAGTATAAGGCAAGTGAGAAGGGAGGGTTTGTGGGATACAAATGGAGAAGGTGCATGAGAGGGCCAGGAAGAGAGGAGAAAGAGCAGGGAGATGGTAATTGACATAAAAGGAAAGTGACAAGTGAAAAGATGACTACATAGGGAGGGGAAGAGTCAGAGAGAAAAAGAGAATTACTATTGAATGAGGAATGTAAGGGAATAAAAAAAGCTTTGGAAGGTGATGCAGACGGGAGGGGAGAGAACATGCTGTCATACAGCGCCACACTTGATATACAGGACTCGCGAACATCTTAAATCATTGAACAAAATAGCCTTGTGTAATGACAAGAGATTGTACTTTGCTGGCACATAATTCATGAAGCAGCGGTCACACCCATTTCTGAAGTCAGGATAAATGGTGACTTCAATTTTCTCTTCGTCTGAAAGACGCTTGGTGATTTTTTATTTTATTTTATTCTTTTACTTTTGTCAGCCAAAACATTAAAACCAGGGAGATATGAAATCTTGTTACAATGATGTCTGGGAAACATTTGGATTTTATTCTGATGCATAAACTACTCAAATGTGGTTGTGGATCAGGTTCTCCAGGACCCAAAGAGCCCAGAGCCCAAAGAGGGACATGCCAGATCTTGGGAATGTCAATGTTGCATCATCTTTTATTCCCTGTATTCGTTGGCATAATGCTCTTCTAACATGAGTTTGAACATAGTGGTTAAAATGAGCCGCCACATGAGAGGGTGTGCTCACTTATGCAACGATATTTTAGTTTTTATATCTCTCTTACATATTTTAGCTTGTTTTTCAGTTGATTTGTAAAGGTTATAGATCAATTTAAATGTGGAACATGTTCGCAAAATGTTTATTTTTGGTTTTAGACCATACAAGCCTGGCATTTTAGCAGGCTGGTTTATTGCCTCGACTGTAAATTTTCAACTGTGTGTGCAGATGTGGTGTGAGATTTCAGATGTGCCTGGTGTCTGGAATGTTGTCTGTAATTGCCTGTACGGTACCGTCCATCACAGTGCTGTTATTCTTTTTTTTCACTCTCTTCAGTCACAAACTTGTTCCTGTCTTTGGCTGAAAGCGAAATAAATTTCTTTTTTTTTTCAGAATAAGTCTTGCAAGTGTTTATTTTTATTTTTTCTTTGTTTGTTTCCACGTTGAATAAAAGCATGCATAGCAAACTTTATAGAGGAAGGTTTTATGAGTGTGTGTGTGTGTGTGTGATTTTTGGGAGGGGGCCTCAAGAGGAGGAAGAAACATCATATCTGCCAAGCACCAAAACAATAAAGGCAGACAGCACTGAGTTGTCAACAAGTGTGACACCACCAGATCCCATCCTGGGAAAATGAAAAACATCGCAATGACACAAAACAAAGCCTTCTCTATAAACTGATTTTGGTTTTTTTCACTCATCTTCTCACACAGTGGTTCTGCTTTTATTTTCCCAGCTTAAATAAACTTTCCTCAGGAATTTTCTTGGATTGTCAAAGTGACTTGCAGTGTTTCAACACTTTCAGATGGTTCAAGTCAAGAGTTACATTACAGTCAAAAAAGCTAAGATAATTCTTTACCAACAAATCATCCAGACCATTCAATAAACTGTTCACAACTGTGGTCAAATTTAACTCCTATGTCCAAGAACCAGTAAATTAAGGTCTATGATATAAAAGGGACCTTTATAAATCTTTATAACTTTATTACCCTACATTTGACTGTTTTGGAGTATTAAATTAGCACAGGGGTTTGCCAGCTATTAACCACAAATCATATGAAGGGTGTTTACATTACCACAAAAATACTCTCTGGTCATTTTAAAGAACAAATAACCATTGTAGCCATGGCAACACATGCAGGAATAATTGATAAATCAAGAATTATAAAATTATCAAAGGGCTGTACTAACAATGCCTCAGTTTTTTGCAGGCCAAGATGACATTTCATCCCTGTTTTAACTGAAATTTTAAAGCAATTTTTGATAATCCGCTTTGTCTTCTTTAAGGCAGGTTTATACAACTCCAAAGAAAGCCCCAGGGTTGTTTTGGGTTGATTTACAGAGTAAAATCTGTCATTTTGTAGGAGTCAACTGGCCTTTGTGGGGATTAGAGCCACAATCAATGTTTCATACAGAATAAGTTAAAACAAATAAAAATATCTGTTCATAAGGAAAAGAAAAGTTTTTTTCAATATGATTTTTTTTATCAGTAGAATTCATCAAAAGAATTCTTTTTTTCATTAGTTCATTAGTTTTTAACTAATGAATAGTTGAAAACAAGCACAACTGATGGATAGTGGCTAAGAATGGGTAGAAAATCGTAAAAGAAGAGACAAAATGTTACTGTGTGGGTAAAAAGCAGCACAGGGTCAGAATTTGGATACGTTCTGTTTTCTCCTAAGATTTATGACAGTCTTCACTGTCATTTGTTCGTTTAGATTTTTTAATGCCACATCTTTTGAGATTTATGACAGCAGTGAGAAATTTTGCAGTTTTGTCTCAAACATATTTAGGAAACACGAGTCGGTAGTAAAAGTGTTGAGGAGCCTCAGAGGAGCGCTCTGACAAGCGAACTGAACTGTCGACTGCCAGCTACACATATAGAGAGAAATAACAAAAAAAAGCACACAAAGATACTTGAATGACGATTTCACAGGAATATCAATGAGTTCAGCTGGTTTCTTGTAATTTATCAAATTCAAGCTCACATGTTTCGCACTGCTGAATCTCTTTTGTTGCAAGGCTGCATTAAATATACTCTCATCACACTAAGAGCATAAATAGTCTGGAAGTCGGATACGCTTGGCACATATAGCTCTTTCACATTAACTAACATCACAGATACAATGCTTTGTGTAAACACACAGGCATCAATTAAAAGACAAATGAAGTGGGTGTGATTTAAAAATATTACTGTATTCCTGTCGTGATGTGAGTTACAGAAAACACTTTGAGCAAATTCTCTGAAACCAAGAAGGAAAAGGAGGATGCTAATGTTTCTTGCTGCTCTGGGGGAGCCAATTCATTTTTTAGGAACAAGCCCTAAAAAGAAATATTTTTTTAAAATGAAAAAATTGAAAATGATTGAAGTGATACTTCCTTATAACATGACGGCGTAAACCTTACTGGACTCAGTTTGGGAGCAATAGATATTCAGATATTCATCGTAATTCCCTGACTATTAAACTAACTGATAGCATTTAGGCTTAAAAAGACAATTTACTCAGCCATTCATGTTCTGATTTGTAGTTGGAGGGCATTTTTATCATGGTTCCAGGGTACTTCTCACTGACAAATAACTCTTCAATGACACTGATCATGGCAGCAGGTGGTTAAGATTCAGTCACTGATCATTTTTAGAGCCTTTCGGTATGATTCATCAAAAATAATGGATGTAGTTTAATAAAACGCCACATGATTTTTTTTTTTTTTGTGACAACTTCAGGTTAGCAAGTGAAAAAGGCACACAGCTCACTTTATCCAAAAAAAGGTTAAAACCTCCTATGTTAAAGAAAGCAGCTAAATGTTTTGCACAGGAACCACAAAACAAGTGGTTGATGTGAGGCAATAATTAATAACCGCTTGGTGACAGACAGATTAATGCCAAATTATTAATTAAGCCTCAACCTCTCTGGTCCTCGCCACAAAATCCCACAGTTACAGCAAAACATGGCGCCACTGGTACAGCTAATTAAAGCGGAGATGGTATCTAAATAACAGAGTAGAAAATGATCAATGCCTATATGCAACTCTGCAGAAAGTCTTAGAATAAAGAGCCTTTCTCCATTTACTGTTCACAATGTGAAAGCAGATCACAGCATGTTCAGTCGATAATTGAAGACTCTCACAGATCCACTAAAAACTCATTTCACATGCTGATGCACATCAGAACAGATATCATCATTAGGAGAATTTGACAAACTGAAATAGCATGTAATCTATGACAGCAAAGCTGAACCTTCAAGGTCTTCCATCATCACCTCTACTGCTACACAAACACGCGTGAAAAGGATGTAATTTACACGTAATTTTCAGTCGATGAAGCCCAAAATAAAGTTTAATTCGTAAAACCTTGGTCTGCTGTTTTAATAGACGTTTTTTGAACGTAGTTCTCATGACAGAGCTGCAGCATCTCAAGTGCTTTGCAAAGGATTTGGATCGTTTTTGCCTCTTTAGAAATCCGTACAAGTACACTGTGTTAACTGGATCCTCTTTGTGAGTTTGTCAAGCAGAAAATGCCAATGCAGTAAGACAAAATAAGCAGAGGATGAGGATTTCTAAAATGTGCTTTTACCGTTAACAGGTGGAGAGTTTGTCGTCAAAAAAGGATAAATCCATGATGGACACTGCAGCTCGTGCAGCTCAGGTGGATAAAACTGGGTCGTAGTGACTGCATTTGTCTTACAGAAATGGTTTCTCACCTGTTGAACTTCATACTTTTTGGTTTAGAATCACAAACTATAATGTTCTTAATTAAGATAAATTTCTTGTTGGTGTTTAATGTTAGTTTTCAGTATATTTTATTTTTCATAACACATGGTTAAAATTGGTCTCATCTAACTGAACTACATTCTTTCACATATCTACTGTGTTGCTGTGAGTTTTTATCCATTAATATAGTTTTTTTTCTTACCACTCCTCCATAAATTAATGGAGAGAATGACACATCCTGTGAATGTGAAGTAAATTTTATTAATAGGAATTGGAGTAAAGGGGACTGAAGACATGCACAAAGAACATTTACAAGGAATATGTAACATAAAAGAGGGTCTTGGATCGTGGTGGAAAACTTTCACTAATTCTGATGACAATTGTTAAGTGCGTCACTAAATTGCAGGCTGGTCCCTTAGTCTGTTCTCCAGCTGTCCAATCAGAGATCCGCCTGAAGGGCCTGAAGCCATCAAGAACCCAGATGGAGGGAAATGTTGGAAGGTGCAGCAGAGATGGAGAACACGCGCCACCTCAGAAACACTTTTCCCGGCTCTCGGATCCTCTCGTCTTCCTTCCACCTCTCTTTCGTCCACTGTCGCCTCTTTCGCCCTCGAGGACACACTGGAGTGATGGAGGAAACGGAGCCGAGCTATCTCCTCCTGGTCATTACGACACACACACCTGCTGCCGTTTTGGACTCGTTTTCTCTTGTCTCTCACCTGGCTTAGTTTCTTATTTTCCTCCAATAGGGTGGACCTCTTTTTTTTATTATTACTTGGAGCAACATTTTTTTGTGTCTCGCCCATTTTGTTCCGCAAAGTTCCACTTTTATTTAGAACCCTTAGGTAAAAACTAAGGTGAAATTGGTTAAACTGGTGCTTTTTGTGGCTGAGAACTCTCTCCTAACTGTGAGGATGCTTGTCTGATAGGTTACCATGACTACCTGACACCAAATGGACCTCTTCATCCATCTGTGCAGTAGCAATCGCTTCCACCATGGCAAGCACTAACCTTGCCTCTGTGCCTTCCATCATTTTTCTCCCCCCCTCACCTCCAAACCCCCTGCAATACAAGTGCCATTAATTCAGAGAGGGGAAGATAAGGTAGAGGCTGCTGGCTTTTTGAAAGCTCTGCCACCAGAAGAACCGAAATCAGTCCACAAAGGCAGCAGAGAGGGAGCAACAAGCAACCAGAGCTATAAATTATTTATAGTCGATATAAACTCCCTGTGAGGCTGGGACATGCGAACTGTGCACTGAAAACTTCAGGTCCGGACCGTTTTCATTTCTCAGAATTTTACTGGACTTGAGGCAATTGGAAGTAATACGCATCTTGTTACAAACACAAACACACACACATACAGGTACATATCAAATCGGCTTGAATTCTCACTTTTCTCTGCAGTGTCGTCGTGCAAACAAAATGCTCTTCGCAGCTCAGCCAACACACTCGTCCCTTTTTTACTAATTGCAAAGAAGATGAACGACACAGCAAGATGTCTTTCACAGTGGTCATTTTTATGTGTCCGCTGCTTGAGCTGATGTATGTGCCGTGATATCCTTGCTGCTGCACCATAAAAGCGTATCTGACCATTCGGCAGCCTGATCGGTTGGCAGAAGAGCAGAAGCAGCAGAATTTTCATATCAGGCAGTAATTCAAGCAGCAGTTTGCAGCGTGAAGTAAGCAGCAGCATGAATAAAGGGTGTCACACTTTAATGATTTGTGGACTGCTGAATCGAGTTCCCCTTCAGCAAAAGTGTGCAAGAGTGTCTTTCCTTTATATCCAGATATTCAAAGTGGAAATTTCAAGAGACGGTCGGTCTTCTTGCGTGCGTTTGTAAATAATATGGAGGCCGGGAAAGTACATTTCAGCTGATGTCTGGTTTAAGCAATCGTGAGGGATTTACCCCCTCACTAACAGGTGCTATATTTTGTACTTTCTATATTCTAACTAATTGAACTTGTAAACGTATTGTTTTTGTTTGGGGGAAAAGTTTAAACCTGATTTATTTAAGATTTTATTCTAATCATTCTCTTTTTCTCTTTGAGGTCACCCGGTCATGTGTTGCCATGGAACCTGGACCTGGTTCTGTTTCAAGTACCTAATGCTTTCAATCAGCCTCACTGGGAAAATCCACATTGTGTGCGAGGGAGGGAGATGCTTTAGATTTTGCTTGGGCCCAGATTGTGTTTTAGTTTTGAAGTTGTTAAAGTTAATTGTAATTATGTAAATGCTTTTTTTAGAAATACCGTTGAGTATATATGTGTATTTTCTATCTGAAAATGTAAATGCTGACTCCACCCCTTAATTAGGCCTGGTGATTTAAAAGCTGGGTGGCTCAGAGCAGAGGGAGACTCTCTCTGAAATCACGTTTTGCTGTGAAACTGTAACAAAGTGTTTTTAAAGAAGTGCATATATAAAAAAAGAGTACAATTTTTGAATCCTGTCTGGTTCTTGCATATTTGGTGGGCCTGGTTTTGCTGCATTTTTTAGGCCTGAAAGGAGTTTGACACAGATTTCAAACCAACAACAACAATATTGGGAATAGAAAAGGAAAGAAGAATCACACCATGACACCAACTGCCATTTTAAATGTCATCAATATGTTAGGATATCCAAATAAATTTTAAGAATGAGATTACAGAAATGAATCTGAAAGATTAAACTGTGCTACTATTTGCAATGAATTTGATTAATTTGCTGTTTTTCTAATCTCCAACTTGTCAGCCTCGTTATCCGTCGCCAGATGTAATTTTGGTGGCGTTTTGGGATTTTATAGCTCCATGCATCTGCTTTTGCAGCAGCTTCTTCCACTGAACATTTCTGTCATAAACCAACAAAGACGCGTGTCCTCTGAGCTCCCTCTGACCATTCATAGATCACAGGTGATGGTTTTATTCCACACAGCTGTGAGGAAAAATTATTGCTTGCTGTGAGGCGCCATGCAGCATCGACGATAGCCCTACGTGTACCATCTGCTGCCAGGCTCCTCGTATCATTGTTTTTTTTAAAAAACAAACTCACTGTAGCAACCTTGTTGTTGGCTGAACGATGCAAATTTAAATGAAACGCATCACCGTTTTTGCTTTTTCTCATAGAACATGATTCCTGAGTCTTGTGTTTGTGATTGTAAATCAGCCGCTCGCTGGTCACGTCATCACTACATCATTTCCTGTTTTAGTCAGTCAATTCAGGTCTGACTACTTCAGTTAATGACGCAGCCGTCGGCTGATTTTTGGCCTCCTTGCTGTACTTCTTTCACAACGCATATAGACGACACCTTAGTCCTTTCTTGAAATATTTCATAAAAAGCGGCAAGACTTTGCAAACTCATCTATTCATTCAGCCATCACAACCATACAGTTGCCCTTTAAGATGGCAATGTGTAATAATTTTTCCAGTGTAAAGCAATTCATAGCACATATTTATCAACAGTGCCACAGGAGATGGAGTGCACTGTTTTTTTTTTTGTTAAACAGTAATAATAACAACCATGATCATCAATAATTGAGGGGGAGCTAACTCTCCTCACTCAAGACTTAACTAAGCTAAGCGTCTCTCCGTTCTCAGGTATTTCTGAACAGACTGCCTGGAATCATTATATTTAAAGCCAGGACTGTTGACCAAACTTGTCAAATGTTTACAGGTTACGGCTCACACAGGAGACCCAGGTCATTACTCCCACACACCCCCCAGCTAAAGATTATAGCAGGGAAACTTCAATAAGTTCACATGTCGTGGTTTGAGCTTTGTCTCACACCATCCCATGTGGCATCTATAGTTATTAAACTAAAAGGTCAATAAGAAATCTTATCTGCTGTAGTCAGGAGGTAAGGGAGCGCCGTGGAGCACCCCAGTCCTCAGAAACATCGTTCGATTCTTTCGTCTTTGCTCAGTGGCCTCATGATGGACTGTGCACCAGCGATTTAAATTCGACCCCCAGCCCTCCAAGCCCTCAGCTTCCTGGTTAATAAATTGAACTAATTAAGGCCCCTGTTGTTAGTTTCCCTGCCAGGGAATGTCAGCGTCTTATCTCAATCTCACAATGCTCTAGATCACAAGCGGCGGTGTTCGAAACGTTCCGAGGGGAGCGATTCGTTAATTCATGAGCGGTCGGCTGTTAAAACACCCTGCGTCCCTCCGACATCAAACCGTGCAAAGTGAAAGGAAACCAAAGGAGAGCTTGAAAACAGCAGCTTAGTGCCTTTTATTGTTTATCTCACATGTGAGACAAACTGACAAGCTGAATGTGTGGGGTCAAAGGGCAAAACTAAGGAAAAAGAAGGAGGGGTTTAGGATACACGTATTAACCTCAAATGCAACTTATCAGCATTAGAGGTTCTTGTGTGAAGTATTCATACCACAAACTGTCACATTTTGTTGACCTCATGCTTCAATGTATTTCACTGCGACTTCATCTGATAAACTGACACAAAGTAGTGAATAACAGGAAGTTGGAGGAAAATCAGTTTATTGACATATACACTATAAAACAACTTTATACATGACATATCTTCCTTTGCTGTTGACAATGAAAGCTGAACAATTCAGAAATACGGAGTTGAGCACATACTTGGAAATAATCTAGAAGAAGCTTAATCTTTGAGTGAAGAAGTTGTCAACCTTGATACCAATGAAAAGCCAGCATCACAATTGTCTCCCCATTGAAGAGGAAAGGATTTGTTTTCATTTGTAATGTAGTGGGGGGGAAATAGCTTGTAGAAAACCTTTATAAAACCTGCTGGATCTTTTATATGTTACTGCCATACATTGTGGCTAATTGCTTAGTAAGGGAAGCAAGACAGAGAATTATTCTCTGTCTAAGGAATTCACCTTTAAAGAATTATTCAAATAGGCCAGTGAAAAATGTATGCACAACTATTTGTCTTTTCTGTCGCTCCCGCTCTAAGCTTCACGCCACAATAGAACGAAAGAATATCGGTCTTCTCTCTGAGGAAATGCAACGCCTTTCATGTTTCACTGAAGCTGCAAGTGAAAGGAAAGAGGCAAAAAAAAAAAAACAATCCTGCAGCCTGAAATACATATTTGAAGATCAAAACAGCAGGCTGGAGTGTGTGTATATTTGCATGTGAGCACGTGTGTGAGAAAGACAATGGACGGGACCCATTAAAAACCATTTTTTATCAATTTACTGCACACACTCAGCTTGTTGAGTCGTGATTGAGTTGACCGACGGCATCCTGTGTGGGATGTGTGCAGTTGACCTCACCGATCGCATGACTGCATGTGAGCCATTCACGTAGGCCGAAGGATAAAACATCTGCATGCGGAGGCATCTCGCGTCCATGCAAGCGGCCTCCCTTCTGAGCGAGGGCATAAGGCTTGGTTGCGCTAATCGGAAATGCTCCTCTGAATCCCTGGGGTGCGTGACCCCCAACCTGGTGGGGGGGAGCAATGTCAGACAGACCTCTTACCATTCACAGCAGGGGTGGCGGCAGGGGTTCTCAGGAGTATTTCTGAAGCGAGTGCACATCTGGAAGACAGAGAGGCTCGATCAAAGGTGGAGGAGGTGACAGTTAAAAGTTTTCAGCTTTTTGATTCCAAAGAAATTGGAGGGAATATGTGTATATGTGTCGAGCGATTTAAGAAAAACCATTAAATCATAAACCCCCATCAATCCAGAATCTGTGTTCAGAAGATTAGAACCAGAGGAGACTATAGATGGGGTCTTTAAGAGGTCTGGAAAGCTCTATATAGATTGTTATCCCATGTGTGTTAATCAGACATCAGGACGCTTTAGGTCAGTGGAGCAGGGAATGGATTTTCACTGGCTCTGACAGGGAGCTGGAGTGCATAATGGCTTCTACCTGTGGAGAAATTAACAAGCCAGTCAGAGCAGAGAAACATCCAATCTGAAATAGTGAAGCAAGTGAAGCTCAATTCCCTGAGACTGATATGAAGTGAACGCATCCTTTTACATTCTTCCTGAGTTGATATTTATAAAGCTTTCATGACAAGTATGAGCAGTTAGTAGAGATTTGACCCCTGAACCAAATGTCTGTTGCATATAAAGTTATGGGGAAAAGAAAGCACAACCTTTTTCAATTCCACGGTTTTACACAATCTGGTGTTAAATCTATTTAAATCTGACAGTGTGTGCTAAATTACAGCAGAAATATTAATACCAAGCCATAATCGAGAGGCTGTTTGTGAAAACACTAAGAGTTTAGGTATAGTCAGTCGAATGTAATTGTTTAGCTAGTTAATAAAACGAGTGACCACCTCTATAAAAGTAAAAGGCTCGGTTAGCATTTCAGCTCACACAGTCCGTGATAATCAAATGACATAAAAGATTCAACAGCTTGTTTGGAAGAGTTTCCAGGTCCAACTTTTTCACCTGAGTATGCAAAGCAGAACCAGAACCACAAATCTTCTGGAACACTGTTTTCTTTGGACAGAGGAGACCAAATAAGCAGAAACATATCTGGTGAAAATCAAACACAGCACATCAGGACACATAACTTGCCGGTTTTTGCACATGGAAGGGAGGAACGATGATCTGAGTTGATCTGCAGCCACAGAATCTGCAAATGATATTTCATGAATGCTGAAACCATCAAATTTATTTTAAAGCATTTCTGATCAGCATAACGGTCTGATTTAAAATTAAATTAGTATATGCTAACTGCTTCAATTAATACAATTTTATTGACTTTTACAATACTTCACTTTTCTATTAGGTCGTCAGTCTGACTGGAAAAACTTTCACTTTTTATGTAAATAAACAACTTCCCTGTAAATTACAGCATAATGCAAACATAAATATAAGTAAAATAGTAGATGTAGAAACTATTATAACGTTCAGCTGGACCATGAAGCAAGATAAATGTTTGTAGACTTTTCTTCTGCATCTAAGGAATTAAGAGCTTCCAACCTTTTAGCAGAGCATCAACTCAAAACTCCTGAATTGTCCCTTTAAGGCTAAGAAAAGCTGTACAGATAAGTGCTTGATGTTATTTTTCTCACTTTAACCATGCCTGGATTTACTACCCAGAGAATAAATCGACCATGAATTGAACCAACATCATTGTGTTCTTCTTCATCTGAGGTTTCTAAATTGCAGCAGTGCTCCAATATGGGTGTTTATGTCAGTAGTAGGCTGAACGTTGGCAAACACCAGTACTTAACACCCACTGCTTGTTTTCCAAACAGGTTTTAGCACAAGTTAAAAAGGTGACAGTAATCCAACTTGTAGCTTCCCTCAACGAGTCACGCCTGTCACCTTTCTCTTGCTAGGAGCGACTGAATCTCGCACCGGATTTAGTGGCCCTATGGATACCGTTGCCAGTCACGGGGTTTCGGATACGCCACACACTTGATGTGAAACACTTTGACATACACCAAACGGGCTGAAATAGAATTTCAATTTCACTCCCTGCGATAAAACAGAGAGCTCTCCAATTGTGACTAAACGTGATTAAAAAAAGGAAAGAGAAGGGGACAAATTTAGATAGTCTCTTTTTTAACTACGGCGACGGAAACTAACATGCAAAGAAGAGGTAGAGGGTGGGAGGGCAGAGGAACAAGCTCTTTGCAAGGAATTCACCATAATGTTTGAGCCGTGAGATCATTTGCCTCTTGACAGGATCATTACGAGAATCAGCGCTCCCACGACCATTACGCAATTTCAGCGTTCTTCCTTGGATGGAATTTTAATTGAATTAGCCAGGCTGGTTACACATGGTGTGAACGATAACATTTTCTGTCTATCCAGCCTCATTGTATCCATTGAGATGAGTGCTGACGTTTTTAAGGCAGGATACGGAGAGAGAGGAAGAATTAAAAGTAGTGTGCTCCAGCCATTTCTTGGTCTTTCTTCCCTCTGTTTCTCTCTGCTCCATCTCTTCCTCTTGTTCAGCAACGATACACGCTATAAAAGTCAGCAGCCTGGCCCATCTGAGCCGACTGACACTCTGCTGTGTTCCACACACAGAGCTGCTCTTCCATGCAAGTGCTCACGTAAGCTGAGGGCAGTGCAAGCGTGATGTATGGCTACGAGCTAAACGTGTTAGTATTACCTCTGCTGGAGAACAAACCCCCCAGCAGCCAGCCGAGTACATTTCTGTGAAAATGATTAATGACGCCGATCGAGTTGTGAAACGAGACCGCTGTCTTCGCTGCTGCCTGACAAGAGGGTTCCTCTTGATTGGAAATATTCGACATTAAGCAGATGATGGAGAATGGCACATTCCATAAAGAGGCAAGATGTATAGCATTTAGAATTTTTTTTTTTTTTTTAAAGGCGTAAGTAAATATTAAAACCAAAATCTTATTGAGAATTTGTGACATGAGAATGTGTGTTCAGAGACTCTTTCCATCCAATCAGACTTCACCTGACCTGTTTTGCAAAGAACGAGCAAAGAGCCTAGTTTCTAGATGTGCCTAACTAGAGGCCTGCTCCAAAAGACTAAGTAATGTGGGCAGAAAATAAATGTACACCACACTCTTCAGATTTTTCCACCACTATGAAGACTATTGGTTTGCAGCAGACTCATTGGCTACCCAAAGTTGTGAGAGGTTTTGTAACCCGTTGCAGACTGACAGATATCAGTCAGATTTTTGCTGTAGTCTTCATGTTGCTATGCACTCTAACAAGCTTCCCTCATACTTTTGAAAGAAAAAACAGGCCAATAGCATCACAGCTCCTCTGTCATACTTACAAGATTGAAGTTCTTTCCACATGTTCATATTTAATTTCATGGAGGACTGTGACCAAAACACAAGAGTCCATGCAGAGTTCAACAAACTCCCCCTTATCTTGTTCCCATGCACGTGTCTAATTATGTCAGGTTGTTGTTTGGTTGAACAGATGAGTCACCGGAATGCATTTGGGTTTCTTCGCACCTAAAACAATAATTACAACTTTCTATGGAAATTGTGTAAGCTTACCTGGGAATAAAAACTTCAAGCCACAACTTTTTTTTTTTTAGCAAAAAATGTTTAATCTCTTCTTGATGCGTGTTTATTTACAAGTAGTAAATCTGCAAAATAGGAAATAACATAATATTTACACAATGAGTGTTAACCTGCAAACTCGTGACAGTCGCTTCAAGTCTGAAACTCTAAAAAAGCATCAGTAATTGAAGTATTAAAATTCTCTTGCCGACTATCTGAAATTCATTTGCTTTCTGTTTCCATGGATCCTAAGGAACAATCACTCTGGGATAAAACTAAGGAAAGAAAAAAGTATTTTCCAGATGGAAAGGAAAGCAGGAAAACCAACTGGAAACCAGGTCTTACTTTGATTCAACAATTATTATTATAAATTTTTTTTTAAAGGGCCAAAAATGACCAAAAGAGTAAGGAATTATACACCACTGTGTGCTGAGTCCACCCAACCTGAAAGTGGAACTGTAAAATCTGACATATTTCTAAGTTTTGAGGCATGAAATCCAGCAAAACAGAACCCCTCCCACACCCCCACCCCAAAAGAAAACAAAAAAAAAACAACAGTGTCTGTAACTTGGTTGCTGACGGCGGTGCTTCAGATGACACATACTTTTAGACATTCCTCCACCTCAGTTACAGTAAATGCAAATCATCGACCATATTAACCAACGCAAGATGAGAGATGGAGGAGCCGGCAAAATGGTTTAGACTTGCAAAGCAGGTCAATTTGAAAAAGCAAGTAACCATGAAAGTGATAAATGAATCTGACCTCCGCATTCAGCCAGGATGACATGAACAGAATCAAAAAGAAAGAGAGCTGAGAAGGTTGAACTATTTTTAACGAGTCCGACGGCTCACCAGCTGGATACTGAGCAGTGTGCTGATTCTGTCCCCTGCACTTAGACACATCAGTCAACAGAGGGCCCTTTGCTGCACATCTGAGCTTCAGCAATCTATTTTCATGCCATGTTATTTGTACAATAAGAGCACCAAAAATGTTAGAATGCAGCAAAAAGTCAGAGGAAAGAGACAATGAGTGTTCATGGGTAAATTAACCACAATGACCCTAGACTTTGTGATTTTAGATTTTGAACTAGATATGACCAAATGCACTCCAGAATCCTTAGAAGACTCGAGTTCAAAGTGTACAGGAAGTTACTTATTAAAAAAAATAATTAAAAAATCAAGTTTAACCTAGTTAATATGCCACAAGGTGGCACTATATTTCAGTACAGTGTTTACACTGTCCACAAACACTTTTTCCACACACTTCCTACTGACTGGACGTGGAAAAAGAAAACTTATTGGGGGCATTTCATGGGGTGGGGATAGCTTGTGCCGCCCCCTAGAGTAAGGGCGTCCTGGGAAGTCAGCCATATTGTTCATATACAAAGCACCCACTGCTGACAGCACAAAGAAAGCTATATTTAACAAATCAGATTATTGTGGAGTTTTTTTCCCCATATTCCTCTAACAGGAGTGACATAAAAGCCAACGTTTGGATCTAAAACAGACAATTTTCCATTATTGCACGGATAGGCTTGCTTGCTTGCTTACAGTCTACAGGGTAAACAGTCAAATTCATACAAGTTTCCAGTTAAAAACAGGTTGTGATGCATGTCAGTTCTCAGACATGTATGTAAACAAAGTGGTTGGGTTGAACAGCGACAGCATTCATGATGACAGCCCTAATGTTGAATAGAAAAACAAAGGTACAAGAGTTAAAGCAGCAAGTCACATTTCCATCACGACGACACAGAGGCTCATCTGACCCGAGGAACCGTTTCACTCCGATCCTTCAGATCAGGGAAAACAAAACCTGGAGTTCAGTCAAGTACTTCAACTTCCGGCAAGCTGAAGAACATTTTTTTTTTCTCTTCCATGTACCGTAAAAATGTACAATTTACATGTCGAAACAGAACCAAAACCAAAACCAAAAAAATAAAAGAAATAAATGGTGAACCGCTTTTGTTCATTATGAAAAAGTATACAATTTACAAATGAAAACATAAAAAAAAACATTATACAGACCACAGTTTGGTTTCTCGGCAAGCAAAAAACAAAAAAAATTCTTACTACAAGGTCAAAAACTATGACGTCAAGACTTAAAAAAAAAAAAGGGAAACAAAAATCCTCTTAAGAGAGAAGCAATAGAAAAAAGCTTAAGCCACACGTGGCAATAGGCTAGTTTTAAAACAAGAGCTGCAGGCTGAGGAGAGGATTACCCAGCCTGATGTGGCTAATGAACAGAGCTGCTTCTACAACCTCAGTGTGGATAAAAAGCTAAAACCCATATCTCAAATTCAGAAGTTTAGAGGTGGAGAGAAATGCTCAGTTGATCTTTTCCATGCCCCTTTTCTGGGGGTATTAACAGCGAGGAATGCTGGGGAATAATGGCTGGAGGATGAAAAAAGCTTTTCTGACTTAGTTTTACTTTTTAAGGGGCAAAGCTAAATGCTACCTAAACTCATAGTAGTAGTCTGTAAGCACCAAGAGTTTGGGAAAATTAATAACTCTCTCAGTAAGGGTAAACACAAAGTAACAAGCGGTGGAGTCTTGATTGTTACTGCATCTCAGTAAATAAGAAGACTGTTGAAAACTTCATTTGCTTCAATATTTCAAGACAAAGAGTGAAACTTGCAAAGATTCACTATATGCAGAGTGATAGATTCCAACAGTTTGTTTCTGTTCATTTTGACAATTGGAGGATACAGCGAATGAAAACCAATCATTCAGGTTGTTAGAAAATAATATTACATATAATCAAATAAAAATAGTTTTTAAAACAGAAATGTAACTTTATAGACTCATTAGTCATGGGGAAGAATGTTGAGATGCTGCCATTTACACACTGCATGGGGAAAGGACGCCACACAAGGTCATTGCTAAAGAAACGGTTTGATCAGAGTGCTGTGTTCAAACATACTGAGGGAAAACTGAGTGGAAGGAAAAAAATGAAAGAAAAAGGTGGACAAAGAATGGCGAAGGAAAGAGCATTTGCTCCATGCCCCGATGCGCTGATGTAGTAATTCCAACCAAATTCTGACTCACATGGACATATTTGTTTTGTAGAATTTTAGGTTTTCATAAGCTGTAAACCACAGTCATCAAAGGTAACAGAAATAAATTGAAAAACATTTCTCCATGTACAATAAATCTGTATAAAATATGAGCTTAAGTTACTGATTATCATTACTCAGAAATGCTTTAAATGACTGAGATGCAGCCGTGTGATGTTTGCGATGCATCGGGGAAAACTACGGTAAAATATTTTAGGTAGTGCAACGTAGCCGCTTCATTGCTCAGTCAGTAAATGACGGATCAATCAGCTGAGACAAAAGCAGCTGAGGAGCTGGTAGCTAACGATAAACTAACTACTGTGTGATATTTGGCTTTTGAAAACCAACAGATTGCACCGCCTGAATCAAAACAGCATCTTAATGAAGCTTTTGTCTGTCGCTATGTTTACTTCCACGTTCAAACGATGATCTCGACCAGCTCTTTTCAGTCACTAGGCAATTTTCATATTTATAAGTCAGACTGTATCACATTCCATCTAACAAAATGTCTCTGCACTAAACAACATTCAAAGAAAACATGGCACAGTACAAATTTTTTTACTTTTTTTTTTTTTTTCATTCATTTTCTGCCTACTTTTGAGTCTTTTCTTCTGTACTTCAAGTAGCAAATCGTGTTTGACTGTTATGTTTTTATTGTATTTGTCGGTTTAAATGAAAAAGAACAACAAAAATGTTTTCTCCCTAATCTTTCATTAAAAACTGTATTTATATATAATATCTATATAGTCTTGCTTTGTAGCCTTTCTGTAAATTGTGCAAATTCAGCAGTAATACAAGTGGCGAGAGATCAGAGAGTGGGCAGTTGATTACATTTATACAAAAAAAAAAAAAAAAAAGCGTGACGACTGAGTCACATGACCTTCCAAGCCACTCTTCACTGGCTCCAACAGATTGGTCCGCTCTGTTCATGACGCCATGTGTAGAGTGTCTGAGCTTCTGTCGTTTTTCCTGATCATCATCGGTGTCATAATGACTAATTCTTCTGAAATCCAAAAGAAAAAGAAAAAAAGAAAAACTCAAGCAAACCACAAACACCAACATCCACGATAATCAAACGCTGTCAAGGACTTGTTCTCCACGTATGCGTGTGTGAAGATGTCTGGAGTCCGAGTCTCTCACACAGACACAAGCCCACGCGCCGCGCCGGGGCTGCAGACGAACACAAACACACATGTAAGCGTACACAGGCCCGCCCATCTCCGCCGAACCCCACCCCGAGTCCGGAGTATACTGCTTCGGTCCTTTTGCAGTTCGTGTTTCTGGGGTTTGGATTTTTTCTGTTTGTTTGCTTGTTTGTTTGTTGTCTGAGAAGAGCGAAGGGAGACAGAGCAACAGATGGAGACGAGTAGTGAGCAGAGGGAGCAGGTGGATTGTCCTCAGCTGGCCAGGGCCATTGTGTCGATGACCTGCTCCAGCTTGCTCCTCAGTCTCTGTCTCCTCGCCTGCTCGTCCCGCTCCAAAGCTGACAAGATCTGAAAATAGAAAGGAGAGGAAGTCAGTCAATGTCAAACGTGCATCAACCTCAGTTTTCACAGCATGTGCGGTCTTTTGAAGGCTGGGGTTGAATAAAATCTTGTTTTCAAGTATGTCGCTGAAAACTGTGAACCAGCAAGCCTTCAACTACTTTAGAGCCGTATTCATAAGATGATCAAATGCCTTTAAAATCAGCGCAAGCTAATCCATCCATCCGTTTTCTGTACCCTACTATAGTCGGGAGGGGTGTTGGCGTCTATCCTCAGCAAACGTTTCGGGCGAGAGGCGGGGTTTACCCTGGACAGGTCACCAATCTGTCACAACACAAGCTAATATAAACTAATGTAAACCATCACAGTATAGACTTCACTTTTGATACAGACTGTGTTCCAGCAGCTTAAGGTGGGAATCCTTCCGGTCTCTGTGACATAAACAGTCTATACACACCAGAAAGCAGAGTTATTTAAAACAAGGAGTTTTTGTGTTGTTTTCACAACAAGATAGATACCGGTCAATCTTGAACTTAAAACAACATTCTGACCTCCAGGGTACTGTTTGATTCTCAATTAATGTTTTAATTCCACCTTGCTACCTAAGACCCTCACTCAATGTAGAGGTGGTGGTTTACTTTTCTTCCTCTGTTCCTGTGAAGGTTACCATTTTCTTTTTAAAAATTCAAAGTTATGAAAATTGCAATTTCCAACTCACTTGACAACTTAAAGTTAAACTGTGTATTTTGGAATTTAACTTGAGTGCTTTCACACCTACATTTCCTAACTTTGATAGATTAATTATATGACAAGCTTCATAACGAGTCAACAAGCAAATCATTAAAATCTCTGTGTTGGATTTTAATTGCCTAAACTTCTCCAAATCACCCAAAAACAACTAAATTCCTCAGCTAGAGCAAAACTCACAAATAAATCCCAGTAACACATTTCTTAAAAGATAAAAAACAATAGAAGCAATGATACAATACATGTAGAAATTTATTCTTATCTAAAAATAAATCTGGGCAGCTGCAGAATGTTTTATGGCCTTTAACCATATAAAGGCCATGAAACCATATGGCAGAAACCATATAGTTGGTTGGATGTACTTTTACTGCTTTTAATGTCCATGCCTGACATAAAACAATAGAGAGCTTAATGAAAGAATTGACATAACGACACCACAAAAAAAAATAAATAAATAAAATAAAGAAGAGTGAGGAAAAAGTAGGTGATCGCAACCAATATCGTCGTCTTGGTTGTCAGTATAAAATAGTTTCCTGATTTGCTGGTTATCGAACTTCTGAACTGTTTAATAGGAAAAACATCTAATCTGACCTCATCTTTGTACTTGACAATGTAGGAGTAGATCTCGTGTAGAGCCGACATGCTGTTGAACTGGTTGGCATGCAGCCGGGACTGCTCTGCCAGGTAGGCACTCATGTCCTGGTCACTGATGGCGGACATCCTGGAGATGTCCGAGTAGTACCTGAGAAAACCCGAACAGGAGCTTATAGCCTGAAGTGCTGGAAATCATCTTGAAGTATTCGCCATAAATTCCATCAAACTGACTCACCTTTCAACCCAGTTCTTGTAGTTGGGGATGTCTTTAGCATAAAGCAGCTTGTTAGAAGGAGAGTCCTTCCCCAGTTTGTGCTCTGATGTTGAACACGAGTCCATGAACGTCTGAGCCACCACAGACAAGCAGGCGTCCGTAATGCTGTTCTTGTGGATGTCAAAGACAAACTGCGGGTTCTTGATCACATTCACCCAGAACCTTAGTGGAAGACTGCAGGGATGGAGGGGAAACAAGGTGGAGGTGGAGAGAAAGACATGTGGTGTTAGAACCAGGTGTCATATTTCAGAGAGAGCATCCACACTAAGACTGAGAAAAGACAAAGAGACGAAGACAACAGTCAAAGCTTCTGCATTTTCCCTCACCAGTTGCTCTTCCAAGTGTGCCGTACGTCAGGGTCTGTTATCGAGTGTTTGTCCGCCTGCTCGTCCAGGAAGTCAAACATGTATTTGATGGCGAGCGGCAGGGCGCTGCCCCGGTGTGCTGTGCTGAAGATGGTTTCAAACAAGTCATCCACAAACTTTTGGAGAGTACCCTGAACAAGAGAAGGTTGGGAAGCAGTCGTGAGACAATACCAGACAGAATTTTATAATTAAAAACTGATACAGAAGGTAATTTGACTCTAAATGGACAGACAACTTCTAACAAACGGCAACATTCGGAATAAAGTCTGAATAAAGAAGGAATCTTCTTCTTATTCAAACCTTTAAAATGCTCAAATCAACTTCCGAATGTTTCCAGATTTTACAGACTGTAGGAACCTTCTAAATAATGACAACCCTGGTAAATGTGCACACATAAACTATAATACAATTTTTTCATACCATTCTATCCCTTTCCGGGAGTGATCGTGTGAGCGGTTCTGTTGGGTTATGTTTAATTAATAATTAAGAAGTCAGTCTAACCCAAAATGAGTATCCCAGTTTAACCTATTGTGTTGCAGCTGAATCGGCTTCCACCATTTAGCTGCAGGCGCAACCTGCCAGAAAAAGGTTTTTAAGAATGACAGTGCTTTGCTTTCAGTGCTCCAGCTTCCTGAGAGTTTGTGATGATGGAGAGTGCTCAGTAGTCTTTACTGTATTCAGGAAGGGGCTCAATGGGAGTTCAGCCTAAGGCTCCTCTGCCATGTTTCTTCTTTTTTTCTTTCTTTTTTTTTTACCACATAACACAACTCTGGTGAGACTGAATCCTTACAAAGTTGTTAGAAGTTGAAACTGTTTTATATTTTCTACAGGAACTTTCTTTCAAGCAACATGGCCACTTTCTGAAAAACTTCATTTAAACCAGACAGAAAATTCAAGTTGCATTTTTGTACCAACACATTAACAAATCTGCCTCCTAAACACATAAGACTGAACACACTGCTGCAACAGTAGAGGCAAACTGCTGCCCACATTTTCTTCCTCCTCAATCATTTCTTCATTGAGGTTGCGGTAATACAGCTAATATTCCTGGAGGAGATGAACTATGAGGCTATGGATCTTCTCATTGCTTTCATTGTAAATATGACACAGAAAACACAAAGTTATTGCCAGAAAACTGTTGCGTGGATTTGTTGAGCTCCCAGGCTGCTTTTAGAAGTAGTTGAGACCCAAAAATGGAAATTTTTTATATAAAATTATGGTTTTTATTAAGTCAAAAAAAAAAAGTACTCACTGTCCCTTCAAGTAGGGCTGAGTGGGGTGGTTAATCAATGTTTTTTTTGTTTGTTGGATTGCTTTTTTACCCCAAAACATAACCTTTAACACTTTGTTTACCATCTGAACAAACCTTGCTGACTTTTATCTGCATAAAAACTACCAGCTCTCACATCTGTGTGTTTTGGAGGACATAGTGAAATATGGTGAATAATGACCTGGATCCAGAAGCCCAGAGGCCGCCAACAGAGGGCCCAGTACCACCAAGCTAACAACTCAATAGTCAAAGGTCAACCTCCTAATTAAGACTGTACATATGTGTGTCTTTGTGGAAAAGGTTATGAAAAATGTTAATGAGCTTTGAGACCACCGCCAAACAAAGGTCAACACAGACTGCGGGTTTAAATGGACTACATGACACGGTCCGTGTCGAAGGGGGAGGATTGGTTTCTTGTTACCTTAGTGGCAAGCAGTCTGGTCAGGTAGATCTCTGAGACCATCTTGCTCCCCCTGTCTCCCTCCCTCTGGTCTGAGTGGTCGTGGTTCTTCACCAGATGCCACAGCTTGGTGCCGCTCTCGAGATCAGGGGTGATCATAGGCGTTCGGGAGCGCAAGCTGTCCGGACTGCTGGCTGTCCTCAGCATGCTCTCTGGAGACATTTAAAGGAATATCAGGTTAAAGCGCAGTGAGATGTATAGAGAGAAATAAGGAGTTTCACTTGGATTTTTTTGTGTGTTTAGTGAATCATTAAGACAGAGAGAGAATTTCAAATAATCACTTCAACAGGAGTAAATCCATATGTGCAGAAAACAGTGTCCTCTAGTGGAGAGGGTAGGACTGTTTAGTATAAATTTACTGAAAGAATAAATGTTCGCAATTTGTCACATTACAAAAACTATAATGTTTTTCATAGGGATTTTAAGTCACATGCCAAAACAAAATGGTGCATAATTGGAAAGTAGAAAGAAACCTTCTTGTTTTTAGTTTGCATTTGCATTTATTCCTCTAGCAATGACAGCTACAAGTCCTTTCACCACAAGTTCCACCAGCTTTGCACATCTAGAGACTAAAACATTTGTCAATTTTTATTTGTAAAATAACTCCAGTCCAGTCAGTTCAAGCCTTTCCATTGAATCAAAAAGTCAACTTTAGATCTGTACTGCACCTTTCCAGCACATGGATGTGGTTATGTGACACCCTTCATTAAGTGTCCCACATTTGTATTTTAAAACATATCTATTAAAATTAGATATGATATAAAATGTAAAAAAAATTCCCGATTTAAGAACACAGTTCAGATACACGGAAAGAAAAGTTAGAAATAAAGGACTGCAAACAGTAAACCTTCCTGTGAAGTTAAAAGCTTTTTGAAAGGTGACAGCTCTGTCAGTGTTTCATTCCTGAATAAAAAATGTCTGTCACCCTCCACCTCCCCCCTCTCTCCATTTATCGAACAATGATCCCATATTTGTGACAAAAGCATTATACTTTCACTCCGAATGCTTGTCACTTGTGTGACAAAGCAGGAAAGGATTGAGAGGTTTGAGACGACAGGCGGAAATGTGGACCAGGAACGGGCAGAGCAAAGGTAACAGGGTGTGTGTGAGTAGATATCTACAGCAAACAAGCAAAAAATAAAAAGTAAGGTGCATGTCTGTAATTCTCTGCAAATTGTTTACATATTTTCTCCAACACTTTTGATCATTTTATATCTTGTTGCCGTTCCACAAATGGATCAAGCATTCTTTCTACAGTGGAGAGGTGCAGTTCGTACATTTAACACTGTTCATACAAATGACAGTGACAAACAACAAACCCACAGACAGTAGTGCACGCAGACGAATATATACACAGACACACATAACACACACACACACACACACACCTTCTCTCGTACCATATCTGCTGAGGGACTTGGTGAACGTGGAGGAGTTGGAGATGTTGTAGGCCGAGTTCTGTTTGGGCACCAGGGCAATCACAGAGCCATCTGTCACCTGAAACACAATTTCCAAGTTGAGTTTTACAGCACAGCAGAACGGCCACCAACAGGACTTTACTGCCCCAAATGTTTTCTAGAATCTTTTTCCAATTCACCAGATTTAAAGTGGCTTTAATCGATTGACTTCCTGATCCGGTTAAGGTGTTTATTGGCATCTGCTACTTTTTCATTCTTGTTTCCCCTTTTTTGGCCATAACAGCAGGTTGAACAACTGGAGCATAAAAAACCAAGCAGCTATTAGGTCCTTGGGACTCAGCTTGTAGATTAATGGTATGACCAGGTTACTTGTATGATCGTATAGCAAACGTTTTAAATTTACAGATTCAGAATAGCTTAAAAATATATAAAAACATGCCTGATATGCTTTTAATGAGATGCCAGAAAAGCGTCATAATGTCAGTTTTTTTCCAGCTTAATTAAGTATAGCGTATTGCAATAATGTCCCTTTATCACCTGTTGCTCTTCAGCGCTAATCACCTGGTTGAAGAAAATCTAATGCTACATGTTTTCATTTCCTGGGATAAAAATACCAGGATTGAACATCACACTTTTTGAGGTAAAAAACTACAGTTGGGAAAACTGCAGCTAATTGGAGGCTAGTAACCTCAGCAGACAGTACAACTTATTAACCAGTAAATAGCAGCCCCTTATATTTGCGTAATACTACAAAGGTTGTGAACTATTAATACATTTAGTAGGTACTTTTTCCTAAGTTTTAATATCAAACTAACGAATAATGTTAGTGAAAACATAATATATGTTACATTATTTCAGAAGAAGAGGAATAAATGTTGCTTTTCTGTTCAAAATAAAAGCAATTTTAGTTTTAAAGCCCTCTGTAAATTGTAGAACTGTGGTATTTCAGCTCAAGGAATGATGGTTAAATACTCATTTCACCTTTGTCCTAGCGACAAGTAAACCTAACACATGTTTATTCTTTGAGTTGAAGAGCTATTCATGTCTGAATAACTCATAGCTAAGACTAACATGACGACAAAATGCACTATTTTGAAAATGGCTAGAATCTGGAGTGCAAATGAGCTAAAAACTTTAACAGATTATAATTAAGTTTGATTTCATGGTTTAAATCTGAAAGGAAATTAGGGCTGGATAAAGTCTTCTGCACTCTACTGCACTTGAACTAGACTAATTATTTCAGATAAAATAAGATGTATAGAGCTGCATATATGGAAGATCTCTCTGGCTGGATACCTGGTAGTGAGCGAGGGTGTTTAGTCTCTTCCAATCGTTATCGATCTTTGTGGTGACGTCCTCGTCCTGAAGGATGATCCGTGCCATCCTGCCTTGTCGCCACTCTGTCAGAAAACAGATAAAAGGAATCAAACAAGGCAAGGACACGTTTGCACCAATTTACCACTTCAGAACAACAATGCATGCAAGGAAATTTGATATTTTTGTTGAAGAAAAGGAACAATTTTAAGAACTCTTGAAATGTTTCTTTTATTCTCCTTTTCTTCCAGGTGTGCATTCTCTTCTCTTTTCTGAAAGGCACCCTACGGCTTCAAAGAGTGCTTGAAAAGATTCCTTTTTCACCCCCCCGCTGAAACACGCCTTTGTCAAGTGCGATAACTCGAAGTGTTTGCAGCATTTTATCCAAGCCGAGTCCTCACCGAGATCCATATCTGAGGCCTTCGGTCTCTGAGAGTACGGGGTCCCCTTGTACACAGCGTCCAGCAGCTTTTCCTTCACCTGAGTCACTGTGTCACAGTTAAGGGTCTTCACGGTCACCTCGGGGGCATTTTCATTCTCTGGGTTCACACAGTGCAGCGTCTACATGGAAAAAATAAAATGTTTTATGTATGGACTAGGAGGTGGGAAAGGCTAATTTAGAGGAATAAATTCTGTTTCAGGCAACAACAAAAAAAAGCAACCAAAAAAAAAGATGTTTATATTGGTGTCATGCATAAGAATGGGTTTACAAGACTGCATGAGTACTGACCAAAGTTTTGTAGTCAATTTGTTGTCTGATGAGTTTATCCTCACTGAGGGAGTAGCGGGCTTCTCCTGTGATTGCATCTATTGGCCCTTTTTCCATTTGCTGCTTCATAGCGCAGTAAAGCATGAAGAGAGGCTCACCAGCACATTCCTGAAAACCCCCCCCCAAAAAACATAGAATCAGATGTGACTTTTGTATAAATGCAACTTCACAAAAAAATTCTAGCAAAAAAGGTACATGGATAATTTTGTTGAGCGTTCCACTAGTCATATTTCTAATCTTCTCTGAGGGCAGCAGAAGAAGACCAGAAAAGGTCAAACCCATGACCAATGTTGGCAAACAGCACAGAGTCTCATCTCTGAGGGGGAAAAAAAAAAAAAAAACACACTGTGAAAATCTCTATTTGTGTGCGAGGGACCAACTGAATGGGCGGGGAGGAGGAAAAGAATCAGAGAAAGTGTGAGTGAGACTGAGTGGCAATTGATGGAGGAGTTAATAGAAGGTTAATGACTGAGGGCTGGAAAACGCTTGGAGAAGCACTTTGGTGTGCGAGACGTGTCAGCCAGGCAACAAGCGCTGGGATGTGGGGGCCCCCTGTCTGTTGCTCCGTCTCTCTCCCTGCTCACTTTCCCCTCCTTTTCATCCAGTTGTTCAGCTGACCCTGCCATCTAAGCACTGCCTGCTACCCCACTTCTTCAAGTCAGGCTCGGTTTCTTGCAGCGTTAGCAGTCTTTCTTATTTATATAATAATGCCATTCAGAAATGGAGACGGAACCATAACCACACCACGTCTGTATTTCATAAAATACAGAATCATTTCAGATCTGAAGACGCTCTAAAAAGAAACTTCACTTCTCTGTTAAGATGGGTTTTGGTTTAAATTACATATATCAAGTTTAAGTTCAAATCACATAGATTCAAACCAACATTTGCATGAATTTGTGTATGTATAGATGATCTTTGAATGATTAATGTGAAATGCTTTCCAACTATGTCAACTTAAATGGATGAATTAAATGCATCTTAAGTTTTTGCAGAAGGATTCATGAATTTTCTCATTTTGTCAAGTTACAACCAAAATCTACACAGTATTTTATTGGCTGCAAGTAATTTATCGACACAAGGAAAGAACAAAATTGTGACGATTGCTATAAAATATCTGACCCCTTTTACTCCAACAACCCTAAATAAACTCCAGAGCAGACATTGTAGAACCACTACCAGCTCAAAGCCTTCAGAGGGATGAAACTACCAGTTTTATAAAATGTAGGGACTTAAATTTTGAGATCTTTTTCTAGAAAACAAACCATCAACTCAATTCTCATTCGTTTTGCAGATGTAACAATTTTGGCTGCAGGAATGTTCTGTCTTTAGGTTCAGACGACCTCCTATCACTTTTGACCAACTTTTTTGTCCACGATGAAAACATCCCCACATCATGATGTTGCCACCACCATGTTTCACAATGATTCCTGTCTTCAGAGTGACGTGTAATATTGGTTTCCCACTGTCTCGATTGATCGTACTGGAATCTATTTGGGGGTATTAGAGTTAATGGGGATTAAATAGCAATACAAAGTCATTGCATTCTTATTTCTCCAACTCTCCAAAATAAATAAATAAAAAAAAATATTTAAAAACGTTAAGCAGCAGAAAAGCAGAAGAGCTTTAGGAGACTATTAAGATATTTGGGTAGAGTTATTAATCAAATATAACTGTTTCTTTATGGTCAAAACAGCAACTATTCTTTCCTTATGTGGTGTGTTTGCTATGAAAATCAACGTGAGGACATTACCACTGTCCGGACAAGTATTTATCTAATTAGACGTCTTCACATTAATGTGACATTAGCCAACAATATAAAATCTCACATTTACCTAATACTGTGCAGACCCATAATACACAATCTGTTATTGCAATGTTGCAAAATGCAGAAAAGTTCAAGAGTTGTGAGTATGTTTGCATGGCACAGTATTTTCCTGTTCTGCATCCTTCAACCAGGTTCACACATCAACAGGACACAGCCATGTTGGCGAGCTAGAAGATGAACTCTGTGGGATCATCTAGCTTCGCCTGTCTCCAACGGTGAAAACACAGCACACAGCAGACGTCCTCTCTTTCTAGCAACATACGAATCTCAGCCCTTCTGTCTCCTTCAAATGCTGCCAGTGTACAAATCGGCAGCTCTGACTCTGTGCAGGCTTTAGTGATTCCTCTCCCTTGTTGGCATTTTTTCTTTTGCAATAACAAAACAAAACCTATTTTATGCAATTACGTGTGATTTCACCAAAAGCAACAACCAGAAATACCAGGTTTAGAAACAGAACAAAAACATGAGGTCCCTGACCCTCCCGAACAGGCCAGGGAAAAGAGGACAGGTGAACTTTAAGAACAGGGTAATGGATTGAAGATTTCTTTTTTGTTCTTCTGCTCTATGTTCCCTTTTATGGGTAAAAGCTCCATCTCGTCTGCCCCACCGAAACACTACTTGACCTTTACCCATCTCTGTTCACACCTGGCTGAATCTTGAAATTGTTCCGGGCCTTTCTTCTCCGTGACCCTTGAAAACTCAGGAGAAAGCAGAGTCGCAAAGGTTGGATAAAAGCTGTCGTGTTTTCTCCATTCCAATTTCCTTCCCCCTCCCCTTCTCCGCGTTTCTATTTTTTTTTTCCTTTACAGCTTCTAAAACGTCTTCTGAATAAATTTCACCTCTTCTCCGCCTTTCTCTAAACACTTTCCACCTTTTTCGTGTTTTGCCTTTGTTGTCTTAGGCCGGTCTAAAGTTCATAAACACAGCTGCTGAATAAATCCCCAACAGCTTCTCTCATAACCCACTCTCCTTTTACTGAACTCAACTCCGGCTGTCCAGTCTCGCATTTGAAGCCAAGACACACGCATGAGCACAAGATGCAAGCCCGACACACTCTCATACACAGATGCTAACTGGGACCCCTTGGGGCTTGGCCGGTTTGCTGTCCAGCAGACTGGCTGTTCTGACAGGGTGTTTAAAGCCCCAATGCTAACTGATTAGCTCCAGCAACATTTGAGTGGAGGCAGCGCATGAATTTAGCAGCATTTAGTGATTCCCTCTCATATGAAATCAGAGGGAATTATTCAAAGATGCAAAAACACACACACAGATTGAAAGAAGCAAGAAAAAGACATATGATTTTATATCCTAAGAGAGAACGGCTTATAGATACCAATATCACCGACTGGGTCTGAAGAGGCTTCAGTTTCTGCAGATGCAGTTAGGAAATAAGAGTCTTTCAAATGAAAGGCCAAGGTGTGGCTCTGCTGTCTTTTCTTATTCTGCAGCTGTGTGTGAGTCGGTGTCAGAGCTGCTACCGCTCCAGAAGTTCGGTGTTTATCCTTGTGACAGTTTTACCTTGAGGAACTTGTAAAGCAGGAAGGTGAACCAGTTGGTGAGCATCTTCTCCGCCACCGACTCCGTCCTGCGAGAGAAGGAAACAACGATCTGATTGGTTGGAGACTGAGCAACAGAATAATGTAAAGAGACTGAGGCAAAAGATGTTTATACCCCCCCCACACACACATCCCCGGCTGTGAATATCTTTCCAAAATTTGATTACAAAATTAAAACATTTATTCTATTGATTCATTACACAAAGAGATATATTTACAGTGTTAATTTTAGTTTATTTCATGACCTGGTCTACAGCTAGTAAAACCCAAAACATTTGATTTTCAAAAAAAACATATATATTACATAAGACCAATAAATGTAAGGATTCTAATGTTTAAATATCAGCCTACTCAAGAGTACATCCACTGTATAGAGTATATGAACTCATACATGTTCTAGCCTCCTTTTGCATGAGTTATTGCATCAGTCCAGCTTGGCATGAGGCTGCTCATGCTTTAATAGCATCTGCATCATTGTTTCTGGTATCTCTCTGCTTCTTGAGTCTAAGGTAAGACACCTTTGTAAGGTAAGACACATTTCTTGTTTTGGCTAATTTAGGAGAGATTTAACACAAGGAATGCAACAATTGCAGGCCATGTCCCTCATCCGTCTGTGCGTCATGGTTTATGAAGCTCCTGTGAATCTCCTACAGCCTCAAACGCCTGTAATGTTACCTCTGTTGTACATTTTCCCCCAGTTTTTCTTCCACTTATCTTCCCTGTAATATGCCTGGATGCAGAAGCCAGTGTATAGCTAACTCCTTTAGCAATGATCTGAATCAAAAGTATTTTTTTTATTGGTAATATACAATGTTTAATTCTCTGAGAAATTCAAATGAAACTAAAGGTTGAAAAATACATGCTGTGTGACATGAATCTATGCAATAAAATAGATTTACTATTTAAACTGAATTACACAAATGAATTACCTTTTGAATAATTTCTATATTTTAATGTTTCCATGCACATGTATTGTAGCTACAATCTGTTCCCATTGAACAACGCTTCGATCAGATACAGCGGGACATCATCAGTCTCCATGCAGTAAATCTCTTGTCTCCTTTAAAAGCCAAATTGCTTTGCAAAACAAATGCCTGCATTTCATTTATTGCTAAAGCCCCTTCTCGCTTTTCCTTTGTTTTTTCTAAGTGGGCTTGCTTCAAGCAAACCCACTTATAAAAACAACAATTAGTGTAATTCAATCACCTCTCTTGTTAATCATAAATTTGCAACGCTATGAGGGGAACATCTGCTCATTTACTTCTTTAGTAAACAACAGAAGCATCAACTACATGAAATAAAAAGAAAACAATTAAAGGGACAGTACTTGGTAGATGTATTCTGTTCAACTTTCTGAACACCTGAGAACAGTTTCAAAAAAGTCAGATTTTCTTCTTTAAGGGAATCGGCTTAAATAACCTATAGCATTAACAATTATGCTAAGAGTAACTCTCTCAAGACTTGTTCATGTATATATATATATATATATATATATATATATATATACACACATATATATATAAAAGAAGCGGTTACATGTTTTACAGTCATCTGAAGTCATCTCGGTGGTTTCCAGGCAGCCAACAATTGCCTCTAATA